>JAABKJ010075445.1:142621238-142715810 GCA_011634705.1 Andricus grossulariae
TTTAATCTCTTTAAAATGGAATGAAAATGTTAAGAACAGCCTTGTAAGTAACTTATAAGAATTTGGGAAATCTTGTGTAGAAGAGTGTGGAAAGTAAAGGTAATTGTCCCCTAAACTCCCTCCACAATATTTTGTAGGACCGGTCTAGGCGACACGTAGCATAAGAGACGTTGATCAGTCTTTCGGCCTCCCTCAGCCAAAGTTGTATCGTCTTGGAAACTACCAGTCAAAATAAAGAATACCTTCACTGTTGAAAGTGAGAAAAAGTAAACTCATTACCCTCACCCTATTACAAATTGGCGATCCTGCCAGAATAGTGGCAAACGATCCTTCAATGAATTAGCTACGCCAAGACAAGAAATGAAAAGGCCTATCTTTGATTCGAACCTCGAATACAATCTTGAGAACTACGGTTCTCCCAGGAAGGACTCCGGACACCTCTGCGGAAAGTTCGTGAAACAAGCAACCTGTAATGTATTGGGTAAAATTAAGAGCTAAATTAAGTACGCCTTATTCTGCGTAAACCCGATTACCAGAAAATTCCGTGATGAGAATTTTGAGTACGCAACGCACCGCGGTAAAATCCTAGAGCCTGTGAAACAGCACAGAAGGGCTCAGAAGAAGACGAGGAAAGAAAAGCAAAAAGTTATTGCAGCTTGTGTCGTTTTTCCAAAAAGTCCATTTTTAATTTTTGATGTATTTTTATAGCAAGAGTTTGTCACAAATTTGTAGATCTTCTTTGGTTGAACAGTTTTTATCTTTTCATTTTTTTTTTCGTCTCTTGTGTCATTTAAAAAAAATTTAATTTTAATATTTTTATGCTTATTTTTCACGATTGAAAAATATACTCGCTCTTTCTGAAAATCATAAATAACAAATTTGTAAATTCACTTTGAGTGAACAAGTTTAGATATTATTTTTTTTCTTTCCTTGTGTCGTCTTCCAAAACCTTGAATTTTTTTATTTTAAGTGTTCTTTTTCACGAATAAAACAACTACGCGTCCTATCAAAAAGTGATTAATGATAAATTTGTAGACCTTTTTTTGTTGCATGATTTTTGTATCTTCATCTTTTTTTGTGTCTTGCATAGTTAGACCGCGAAATGGAATTTTTCATTTTTCATTATTTTTTTTGTGCGATCAAAATTTGAATTTTCGGTTTTTCGAGAAAATTTGAAAAGTTGTCATGATAATCTTGTAAGGCTTTCAAAAAGAAACGTTTTTTCAGTCTAGACTTTTTTTCATATCATGCGTTGTTTGGCGTAAAATATCAATTTTCTTTTGTTTTTTGAGATTTTGAAAATGCTATAACTCTGATGATTTTCATTTTATCGAAAAATTTCATTCAATAAATTGTTTGTCTTTTGGAGTACTACTAATAAACGTACATAGAATTTTCAAATTTTGAAAAAAAGTGGTCTGAAACATTTTCAAAATGTGCTCACTTTTTGAATTTTGGTCGGAAATATCTGGTTAACAAACTTGACCTTTATTTTGGGACCCTTAAAAAGTTTATCAAAGGCTGACTCGATTCGACAAATCCTTCAAAAGTTAGCGTGGCTACAACATTCAGGTAACCATACATACAGACATACAGACAGACACCGACAAAATTTTATGATTTTCGGAATCTGTGAGTGCCAAAACGTAAAGATCCGTTAAAAACCAGAGATCGAAAATTTGGACGATTACATTACACTCTCATGAATGAGGATGTAAAAAAGTTCAGCTATACCCTCACTTGTGTATGCGTGTTCCTTGTTGAAAAACATTTCGTTAGGCAAGTTATTATCATTTCTAATATCATTTATGTAATTCCAAAATGATTTGGGATTAGATATATTGGCATTTTCAATATTTGCAAGAAAAGATTTATAACAAGTATCCGAAAGCTTCTAAGATTGCGTTCAAAGATTTGAAAATTGTCGGTAATCGCTCAGATTGCGAGATTGTTTATAATTAGCATGAGCAATTTTCTTGGCAATAACACAATGTTTCAAATTACTGTCGAACCAAGGGGGATAGGAGGAGGGTTTAACAATTATTGTGGTTACGAAATAATTAACTGCAGCAAAAATATAAGTATACAGAGTGTCTATATCCTCATCTACAGAAGATGAAGCAAGGAGGTAATCCCAGTCAACTTCATTATAAAGTGACTAATTGCCGCAGTGTTCGCTTTCTTAAAATTAAATCGAACAAAGTAATTAGACATCAAAGATTTAGACAAATTTTAATCGAGTGCGAAGCACGAGATACGTAAAGGGAATGTGTTCGTTAAAGCCGAAGGAGCTTTAACAAAAGAAACTTCACTATCACCAAATTATAGTTGTCGATAGTTTGATCTTTAATTTTAAAAGGTCTGTGCACAAATGTGGGGAAAGTAAAAATACTGAGCGCGAAGCGCGAGATCCAAAAGACGCACGCCCCAGCCCGGGTAGAAACTGCCTCTTTATGCCTAAACTAAATATTGGCTCTTACGAGGCCGCAACCAGATTTTCTAGCTAGATTTGGCTGAAAATGTTAATTTTCGTTTCCTCTTTTAGATTTTGAAAATGCTGTAAGTCTGAAAATTTTCATTTTATTAAAAAATATCATGACAAAAAATTGTTTGAATTTTTCATTACTATTAACAGACGCACATATAGTTTCCAAATTGTGAAAAAAATGGCCTCAACAATTTTCAAAATGCGCTCACATTTTGAATTTTCATCCAAAATGGCTGGCTAACGAACTTGACCTCTCGTTTGCGAAACTAATAGAGTATACCAAAGTCCAATCTAATAGGTCAATTCTTTCGAAAGTTATCGTGCTCACAAACAGACATACATATATCCATACATACAGACAGACACATTCGTAAAAACCTATTTTTTTGGGTTCAGGGGGTCTCAAAACGTGGACATTTGACAAAAACCGGGGGCGTTAAATTTTACACAAATCTAACACCTTCTCTGGATGATAATGTAAAAAAAAAAGAAAAAGACGATATTGTAAACTGACCCTTGACACATGGTTACCCTTTATTCTCAAAATCACTCGGGGGAGTGCTTGAGAAGAGGATGGTCGGGTCTCCCAGAATTTGGGAAAGGAACAAAACATAAATTGATAAAGTTTGATTATTTGTAACAGTGTAACCTGAAAATCGGAAAGAAAATAGGAAATGTTGGAGTCTACTTTGCCAGATAAGTAGATTATACCAATTTATATTTCTGAATTGATTTTGGTACTTTGAACGCAATTAATTAATTAATTAAGAAAGGGATTAATTCAATGGTTATCACTGAATTTTATAATAAGGTTCGAATATTTTTCTAATTAATTTATAGTGATTTGATTTTGAAATTGTTATTCTTTTTGAATTCGATGGAATACTCGATTGATTTTAATGGTTTGAAGGAAGTTTCAAAGCTTTTTTTTCCTCTTATAAAAATCATGGCCTTTTTAGGACTTTTTAACAGGTTCCAGGGATTAATTTAATGGTTTTCACTGCATTTTATAATAATGTTCGAATATTTTTCTAATCAATTTATATTGATTTGAATTTGAAATTTTTATTCTGTTTGAATTCGAGGGAATTCTCGATTGATTTTATTGGTTTGAAGGAAATTTCAAAGCTTTTCTTTCCTCTTATAAAGATCATGGCATCTTTAGGCCTTTTTGACAGATTCCAGGGATTAATTTGATGGTTTTCACTGAATTTTATAATAATTTTCGAATATTTTTCTAATCAATTTATATCGATTTAAATTTCAAATTGTTATTCTTTTTCAATTCGAGGGAATTCTCAATTGATTTTAGTGGTTTCAAGGAAGTTTCAAAGCTCTTTTCCCCTTCTTATAAAAATCATGGCATTTTTAGGACTTTGTGACAGTTTCCAGAGATTAATTTAATGGTATTGACTGAATTTTATAATAATGTTCGAATATTTTTCTTATCAATTTATATTGATTGGAATTTGAAATTGTTTTTCTTTTTGAATTCGAGTGAATTCTCGATTGACTTTAATGGTTTTAAGGAAGTTTCAAAGCTTTTTTCCCCCTCTTATAAAAATCATGACATTTTTAGGACTTTTTGACAGGTTCCTGGGATTAATTTCATGGTTTTCACTGAATTTTATAATAATGTTCGAATATTTTTCTAATGAATTTATATTGATTTGAATTTGAAGTTGTTATTCTTGTTGAATTCGAGGGAATTCTTGATTAATTTTAATGGTTTGAAGGAAATTTCAAAGCTTTTTTTCCTGTTATAAAAATCATGGCATTTTTAGGACTGTTTACATGTTCCAGGGATTAACTTAATGGTTTTCACTGAATTTTATAATAATGTTCGAATATTTTTCTAATCAATTTATATTGATTTGAATTTGAAATTAATTTCCCGCTCTTGCTTACCTTCTAGGACAGAAGGAGCAGAAGTGGATGACGTACACGTTCCAGTTGCGTCGGTATGGGTTGCTTTAAGGAAACATGATCGTAGCTTCCGAAGCCTAAAACTTCTCTCAATAAAAAAATATATATTAAAAAATATAACTGTAACAAAAATGCCTTTGACATCTTGGACTGTAATCGTCTTAAGCCTGATACATCAATTTTTAATATTGAATAACAATTTTAATTCTCAATATTATATATAATTAAAAAAAGGTTAAACAACAACCACTGGGTCCCACTATCATATAAAAATGACATCGGCTACCAGTAGAACCGCGGTAAACCACACTTATGGACAATTACTTTAACCGAATATTTTGGGTACAGCCGTTGCAACTCCCTTTTGAGGTTTTAATACCTCTCCTCCTTTTCCTACTCCTTGACAGTTAGGTCGTAGTCGACCGAAGCCGAGAATTCGATCACGTATATAGTTCGTTTCTCGAAGTCTTGGAGAATAATGTCAGGCCTCGAGTGTGCAACAGAGACTCCCGTCCGAAAATCGTAATTCCAGAAAATTTGGCACTTTTCGTTTTGAACAATTGACTCTACCTCCCTTGGAGCGTTCGGCAGGGCAGGGTCGCCGTTAACGCCGCAAGAGCGACAAATATGGTAATAAATCACTCTAAGGGTCGCATTATGTCTGTAGGTATACGTTCTCCTGGCATGGGTGGGACACCTAGATAGTATGTGTTCTAGGTAATCTGCGTGTGCATGACACGCTCTGCACCTCTCGCTGGGAACTTCTTGAGATAAAATGCGGTTACGGTATACTAAGGTGGAAATGACACTGTCCTGGCATGCGAAAATGAAACCTTCTGTACCTAGATTAAGGCCTGATGATCTGAGAAAAGCAAAAGATTGCTCCTTTGACAGGGACTGTTTTTCTACATTCCTGTGCAATTTTCGATGTAAGCTGTACTCAAAACAATTCGGTTATGAAGACACTGGAGATTCAGAAGTCCGCATCCGCCTTGACGGCGTGAAATGTATAATCGCGGAACTGACGAAGTGATATACAAGCTTTTATGCATATGCATGATCTTACGTGTGGTGACATGAAGGGCCTTAAATTCGTTATTCGTCCACTAAACCACCCCAAACGAGTGGAGTGGAACCGGGACGGCAAGCATGTTGGTCGCAGATACCTTGTTCATCGCCGACAGATTGGATGACCACATCTGTCGAAGAAGATGCCTGTATCTGCTTCGGAGAGACTCCTTTACTGATGGTACGTCCTGAATGCGGCTTCGAGGCACGCCCACGTATTTATAGGTCTCTCCAGTGTTAAGATGTCTGATAACATTTATATCCACTGCTACGATGCCAGAATTATTCCTGTTCACCGACGCTTTATCGCACGTATGTATGCTCTGTGGTGCCAAAAACACCCGGAGCTTCAGCACGTTTGGCTTCAACCCTTGCGAAATCAACGTGCCTACCTCTCGAAAAATGGATATGTACGCGGCGCGCTTCATCAACCGCTGCTTGATGAAGCTGCAGGATCTTGAATCACACATTGAACAAGTCAAAGCTGCTGACAATCAAGCAGCATAATGTTGACAAGATACGGCTGTTATCTGACGCAAGGAGGAGAATACAAAAGAGGGAGAAATGGATCAGGGTGAATCAAAAGTTTCTCGCTGACCCATCTTGCCTCTTTAGTAAACACCCTGTTTCTGTCAAACATCCACCCAAGTCCAACGAGGTAGACACTTTTTGGAGAGAGGTATATAAGATCCCGAAAACACTGAAGTTGAAAGAAGATACTGACAATATCATCCGCTTCAAGGAATTTTGCGACAACCTCATCCTGTTACTGTCTTGCATTGTCCTTAGACCTCCAGGTACCTTTGCAATTTGGTGGAAGTCTCTCTCATCCTGCTTATGATTTTTTGCTAAGCAAGAATATTTCTCATGTCTTTTTAAATTATCGATTCTTGAATCTCATGTCCTCCTCATCATCAGCATGGCCTCCTCCACATCATCATGCCCTCATCCTCCTCATGCCCTCCTCATGCCCTCCTTTTCCAACACCAGGCAAAATAGCTGTACGCCCTTAATACACACCATACTTTTAGTCATAATCTCCTTGAAAACAAGCATGTGAAGCAGATAGAGGATGTTAAGTGCACTTGCCAATTTTAGATTATAGGTGAAAGGAAGAAATACTATACTTTGCAGAAGGTAGAATGTCACGTCTAACAATACAATCTTGTGCGAACATCACTGGGCTGGAAGCGGCCACATTACGTCGGCTTCACGTTCATGCAATGACGCGTTTTCAAGGGGGTCGGACAAAACTGTTTTTAGGTGTTTGCAGGAGGATAAGTTGGAGTTGGAAGGATGAGAAGGAATATGAGTTGGAAGAGGAGGGCATGCGGAGAAGGAGGAGGACGAGGGCATGATGAGGGGGATGATGAGGGCATGAGGAGGAGGGCGAGGAGGAGGAGGGCGAGGAGGAGGAGGCCATGATGATGAAGATGAGGAGGAGGACATGAGGAGGAGGAGGAGGTGGTGGTGGAGGAGGAGTTTATAAACTCAGCTTTCATTAATGAATAGCCATTTTCACTGTGCCAGTGACAAGATGACTTCCATATGTTCAAGTTGTTCCAGAACTTCTTCAATACTCGATAATTTAAAAATATTTGAGAAATATTCTTGCTTGGCAAAAAATCATAAGCAGGATAAGAGAGACTTCCACCAAATTACAAAGGTACCTGGAGGTCTAAGGACAATGCAAGACAGTAACAAGTTGATTGATAAGGATAGGAAAGCAATTCATCGTAAGCATAAGATTTTCAAACCTGACGAGAAAGAAGCTGTTCAGGGAGCCTGGAAACCACATTTCTGTCCACGTAAGAATCTAGCTTGCATTACTCAGAAGTCTAAAGATTAAGTGGAACCGCTTGTGAAGAAACAAAAAGTAGAAGCAGAAGAAGAATTTAGTCAAGATGGCAATTCTCCATCTGTGATAACCAAAAATGATGCTGATGATAAGGATGCCAATGATACTGATGATGACGATGAGGATGATGAAAGTGACATTTCCCCTGAATATGAAATAGACGCCGAAATGTTAGATTACTGGGGAGATCCAAATAAACTTGTAGATAGATTGCGCTTTCTTTTATAAGCTCAATTAGCTGGAAACGTAAATAATGTACAAGAAATTATTTCAATTGTTAATGAAATGCGAGAGGTTGGTATTATTGAATAATATACTTTTCTTCAGTTTAGCAACTAGTAAAATGTAATTAAATTAGCATTCAAAATTATTAATACAACATTTCCTGTAGTTCACATTTTAAGTTTATTACTATTCGATATATATAGTTTTTACGTCTATTATTATAACGAAATATGTTAAATAAATAGATATAATTTGAAATTTATGTGTTTTTCTTTATTCCCTCAGCTGAATTCATTCCAGTTTTTTAGGAAACCAGCTTACAAAAACATCTAACAGAAGATTAGTGTATACATAATCATTGAATCTAATCTTTTCAGTCTCTGCTTGTCTTAACTACATCATTATCATACCCACCTCCTCTTCTGCTCTCCTCCTCCTGCATTACGTCCCCTTCTTCCACGCTTTAATACTTTATTTAATTGAGAATAATTTAAAATTCAAGAGGAGAAACGTGGTTACAACTATAAGAAAAGCAGCGTACTCGATACATATTTTTACTATGTTTTGGCACATTATCTATATCTTGGCATTATTTCAAATTAAGGTTTGTATAAATGAATATATATATATATATTTTTTTTTTTGTCGAAAGCTCGAAGCTTTTTCAAAGTTTTCTTTCCCAGCAATATTGACGCATCCAACATTGATGACTACATGCACCAACTAGGGAAGTCTAATGAAAAAAGAAAAGGATTAAACATAATCACCAATAAAGTTGATTTCATATTAATAAAGTAAAAGGACGGTACGTTGGCGTACCTAAAAGAAAGAGTTAATTTAAAAGAAACATTCGATTTAGATAACGAGATATCTTGGTTATAGTATAAGTAGAGCATAGTTTTCAATAAAAAACACATCGAATTGCTCAATATTTTTGTCACTGAAGTACTGCGGGCACGTAATTTAATAATAATATATAATAATAATTACATTGGTAATTAATAATTAAATATTTAATAATTTATTTTAATATATATTATATTATATTACGTTATATTATATTATTATTATACATATTATATTTTCAATATATATATATTTAATGTATTTTATTTCATTTTTATTTAATAATTTTATATCACCCGACTCCGCGGGTGATATGTCGCACAACTTTGATTTTTCCATATTGCACTATATGAATAATAAATGGAATTACATACATTTAATTTCAATTGCATACCTTACTTTCAGTAAGTGCTTTTAAAGGATTCTTCATTACTTCAGCACCTTTTGTATTATTGCCGTATTATTAACGCCCATGTCAAATGTGAGTTACTCATCGATTGAATTTATTTGCACTGAATACAGACATAAGTTTTCAAACCAATTGTATGCCTTAACTGGTGATAATTTTTTGTTATTAAAAAATGTGTCGATTTAGAATTTTTTATCAATTAAATATCATGCAAACATTCAGACAGTACAACTGTTTTTACAAGCCTATTTTTGATACTTTTTGGAAAATATTGGTCCGCCAACTTAGAGTCCGCGTGAATTACAAGTATAAAAGTAATAAATAAATATGGTCATACGGAATAAAATAATAATATAATTACCTTGCTTAATCTGAAAGTCAAAGCTTTTTTTTAAACAGTGGTTCACGAGCTCCAATGACAATTCCAAATTGCTCAAGAAGCATCCAACGATACCTTTACATTTTTTTCCGGACCATAAGTTCGTTCTAGCTATATGTCCGAAGATGGAAAACCATATTCAAAGGATTTTTCGAGTGAGAGTGGAGGGGGTAACATTATAGTTTAAAATGGAAGTTTATAAATTTTCAAAATTTTTCTGCATTCTGTAATATTCGAGGAACGATATCTGGATGTCATTTGTGACAAATGACTGTTCAATTATTTTTTGAACAAATAAAAAATGTCATAAACAATATAATTGTTTGTATGATAAATTTTTTTCCGTGATTCAAACATCTCCTAGAGATATGACCAAGACGCATCCTACGATACCTTTAGATTTTTTCCGGACCATTAGTTCGTTCTAGCTATATGTCTGAAGATGGAAATCCATATTCAAACGATTTTTCGAGTGAGAGTGGAGGGGGTAACATTATTGTTTAAAATAGAAGCTTATAAATTTTTAAAATTTTTCTGCATTCTGTAATATTCGAGGAACGATATCTGGTTGTCATTTGTGATAAATTATTATTCACTTATTTTTTAAACAAATAAAAAATGTCATAAACAATATAATTGTTTATATAATAAATTTTTATCCGTGATTCAAAAATCTCCTAGAGATATGACCAAGACGCATCCTACGATACCTTTAGATTTTTTTCCGGACCATTAGTTCGTTCTAGCTATATGTCCGAAGATGGAAATCCATATTCAAAGGACCAGTGCCTAAAGTAAGCCATCTTCAAACTGCACATGCGCGAAAATTGTTTCGCACACAGTCTGCTCAAATAAGGTCCTTCAGGCACCATTTAGAATCATGAAAACGTCAACTTTTGAGGTGGGTGTTGCAAAAAGTTCATTCATACCTTGTTTCTGGTTCTTTTTTGCACATTTTGTTTCCAATTATTTTCATCTTTTGAACGCTTTCGTCCATACAATAATTCAATTTTATTTGACGTTTTTTTGAAACAAATAGAAAAATTTTGAACGAATTTTGATGTTTCTTGTTTAGAAATGACCGAAGGTCTTCCAGATACATATAACAAATAACTTCAGAGCGACCCGCACAGTCCGAAAAATATTGAGACATTGAGGCCTTTTTATAGTAAAAATTTCAAAACAAAGGCACTAGACGGTTTGTTTACATTCTTTATTACTGTAAAGAAGAAAACAAAGTAAAGGTTGGAAAAAATTGCGAAGGAAGAAATTTTCGACTTTTTAATTAAATGCTAATTCACTGAAAACAAAAGAAGGTCAAAAACATATAAAGCAGTCGAATTTCCATAAATTGGGGGCAAAAGGCAGGTTTTAAAATACTTAATTATTATTGAAAATTCGCGTCCTTTATAGGCGAGTACCGGCGAGAGTACAAGCGAACGTTGAGAGGCGCTTGCCATAGTAGACGGCGTCCGGTGCTTGATTACATAATGGATATTTCCGTCAATTTTGAATGAATCGATCTAAAAATTTCTCGAAATCTTACTTTAATTGTGAGGAACAAATGTCTTACTGAAAGTTCTTTCAACTCTGAAGTTTCATCGATACTTTTCTTTGCCGAAACTAAAAAAACGTGCTTATCGACCAGCCTCAATTTGAAATAAATTATTATTGAACAATAGGCAGTTCTGATTGTTTTTTTCATTTTGTAGGCATTGCTAGGCTACATTGCGTGCGTATACAAAATTTTAAACAGTTTCAATAATATTTAGCTGAGTTTTGACGATTTATGTTTTAAAAAGTAATTGAATTTGGGGACATTTTTTTCAGTTTTTGATTTTTACTATTAAAATTATTCATCGGACAAAGAAACTGCAGATATAAAAAAGTTCCGTCTTGGCCTTTTCTATATGTATATATTTGAACAAATTTTATTTTTCGAACTTTTTAAATTTGGATATCACGAAACCCGTGGACAATCCTTTCCACGTTTCCGAGCGTGCGACCCATTCTTTGGTCCGAACCCTCAATTATAAGTATAGCGTTACCCTAATCCAGAACGACTACCTGAAAGGTAGAAATTCGGAAGTGTATCTCCGAATGCATTGGAAATTTTTTTCTCGAATTTTCATGCATATCGGCCTTAAATTTTTTCCGATTCACTGCCCAAAAAAGCCTTTATTTTTAAAATTATATCTGAAGGTTCCGCAAGACGTTTTAGTAAATTTCATTCATAATCGTCAATATTAATATCGGGACAGAAAGTCTTGACACTTGGGAAAAAGTAGCTCTATCTCAGTAAAAAAAAAATTGCACAGAGTTCGCATTTAGCAAAGCTGATTCAAAATCTTTCTACCTGTCTAATGACGTTTCTCGGATCTCAGTGAAAAATTGTTTATTCTTGCAAGAACAACAAAACCGGAGAAAAACATTGTTGACAATGCCTAGATTTTGAAGGTCAACTTTCAGCTGTTCCTAAAGTCACAAAAATGTCCGGAAAAAATGGAAAAAATTTATGTGGATTACTTGTCTATTTGTGAATGGAGCCCAACTTTGAAAATAGAAAAATATTAAAAATTGTGGTCACCAGAATTGTTAATGCAAGAAAAAATTATCTCCGGCTTGAATGGAGATATCGAGACGAATCAACCACTAATAGTTTCCGAGTTTCACATACTAGAGTCACCTGAAGCCAGCATTACTACACATTTTTGGTAAAAAAAAGTACCCGGATTTTGTGCATGGCACAAATTCAGAGCACTTAATTAGCACTAAATTCCTGCGCAAAGAAAAATTTGATACCACTAATAGTTTTCGAGTTTCACATCCCAGGGTGACCTGAAG
Source organism: Andricus grossulariae (assembly GCA_011634705.1). NCBI lineage: Eukaryota > Metazoa > Arthropoda > Insecta > Hymenoptera > Cynipidae > Andricus > Andricus grossulariae. The sequence goes on from JAABKJ010075445.1 coordinate 142,633,282, forward strand.
CTGGCATTACTACATGTTTTTGACTAATATTACCGTGCAAAAATTTAATTTTTGTGGCATATTAGCACTGAATAAGCACTAAATTCCTGCTCAAAGAAGAATTTGATACCACTAATAGTTTCCGAGTTTGACATACCAGAGTCGCCTGAAGCCAGCCTTACATGTTTTTGACTAAAATTACTGGGCACAAAATTTAATTTTTACGGCATGTATTAGCACTAAATGAGCACTCAATTCCTGCGCAATATAGAATTTGATACCACTAATAGTTTCCGAGTTTTACATACCAGAGTCACCTGAAGTCAGCATTACTACATGTTTTTGACTAAAATTACCGGGAACAAAATTTAATTTTTGCAGTATATATTAGCACTTAATTCCTGTGCAAAGTAGAATTTGATACCACTAATAGTTTCCGAGTTTCACATACTAGAGTCACCTGAAGCCAGCATTACTACAGGTTTTTGACTAAAATTACCGGGCACAAAATTTAATTTTTGCGGCATATTTTAGCACTAAATAAGCACTAAATTCCCGTGCAAAGTAGAATTTGATACTTCTAATAGTTTCCGAGTTTCACATACCAGGGTCACCTGAAGCCAGTATTACTACATGTTTTTGGCCAAAATTTTCGGGCACAAAATTTAGTTTTTGCGGCATATATTAGCACTACATTAGCACTACATTTCTGTGCAAAGTAGAATTTGATACCACTAATAGTTTTCGAGTTTCACATCCCAGGATCACCTGAAGCCAGCATTACTTCATGTTTTTGACTAAAATTACCGGGCACAAAATTGAATTTTTTCGGTATATATTAGCACTAAATAAGCACTAAATTCCTGTGCAAAGTAAAATTTGATACCACTAATAGTTTCCGAGTTTCACATACCAGGTTCAACTGAAGCCAGCATTACTACACGGTTTTGGTAAAAAAAAGTGCCCGGATTTTGAGCATGGCACAAATCCGGAGCACTTAGTTAGCACTAAATTTCTACGCAAAGAAGAATTTGATATCAATGATAGTTTCCGAGTTTCGCATAGGGGAGTTGTGACTTCAGCTGAAGCTGGCATTACTACATGTTTTTGACCATAATTACCAGACTCAAAATTTTTTTCTGCAATTTCCATTGCTAATAATAAATAATTGTCTTTTAATAAATAAAAATATGAATTGGATCATCAATTAAATATTTATAGAATAGATCTAGTGATTTAATCATTTTAAGCATATTGTCACAATATTATTTCTCATACATATTAAAATTTTTTTCTTATTATTTTTAAATGGAATTGTAATTAATGATAACTAATATTTTTATTGTTGAAATACAATTATTTATGAATAGAAATTAATATTACATTTTTAGTATTTCAAAAATTCCCGCGAAATACGACTAATTACGTGAATTGTGCATGCGAAGAATTGAGGCCTGGACTCGTCCGACGCTGGAAATCGCATGGGAACCGAACTCATGGCGCTTCGATCGCAAGATGGCGGAGGTAGACAGGTCGTTTTGAATATCGACATAGTGTTATGTATGAACAAAACCTTTAATAATTTAAAAAATGAAGCTCTCCCTTTCTGAAATTCGTGTTTTCGCTAATTCTTCACCAACGAAGAGTAATTTTATCGAAGGCGAACGTGTTTTAAACGCTGGACATATTATTTAATGTCTTGTAAGTTAATCATTTTAGAGTCAAGTAAATGTCGATTGATACTATTTGTCAAAACACAATCAGCGGAAATGAAATTATCAGGTTATCAGGCCTCATGAAGAGTTTGTCGGGACTGATTTCGATTACGGGCGTTAGGAGGCGTAGAATTTTGGCGTGTAATTGGGAAGGAATTCGTGGACTGAATGCACGTGAGTGACGTACCCTTTTATATAAATATTATCTGACACATCTTTTGTTTTTCCAAGTATTCTAACTCTTTTCCTTTGAGCACTTAGAAAACTTCATCGGGCTTCGGGTTTCTACAACTTTATTCGCACGTGCTTCGCGGTTAATGCCACTGCAAGCTGCCGCGTTATCATCCCTATCGAGACTTACGGACTTACACAAATTAATCCCCTGTCGGGGTGGAATGACCTGATTATCACGAAATATTTGGCCCCGCCTAATTGTTCTAAAATATCGGTAATATTAGGAAGGGGGTAAGCATCTCTGATTGTTTTTTCGTTTAAACCTCGATAGTCGATCACCATCCGCCAGCGTTTATAGCCCTCACGATCAGGTTTCTTGGGGACAATCCACACTGGCGAATTGTATGATGATTCCGAAGGTTCTAAGCCATTATAATCAAGGCACTTTGAAACACTTTCTTTAATTTCTGCTCTATGCTCCGGAGGGAATCGATATTGAGGGTTGTTTACGGGGTTCTGTTCTGTGGTCGTGATTTTGTGTTTTAAAACACTCGTAGTACCTAATTTGTCACCGTTTAAAAGAAATTGGAAAGTATAATCGCTCAAGCATTCAAGAACGTGGTTTAGTTCTTCTTTATTCAACTCTTGAAGGTTTAATACTTTTATCAATTCTACCATTCTTTTTGCGTGAACTTTTTACTCCTGTTCGTTCAATTCTATTTTTCCGGCGGTTCGCAAATGTGGGGTTGCGTGTACGTATTCTTCTAGTTCTACATGCGGCAGAGTTAAATTAACGTTTTCGGTAGTAGTGTTTATACAAAATATTTTAACGATCTCATTTTCTTGTTTCGTTAGTGATTCTCCTGAATAAACTCTGAATCCAGCATCAATTCGTCATAAATATCCCTCTTCGCGAGAACTTTTTTTCACAGGAATTGAAATTAATCCACGCGTTCGCGCAGGTACGCATACGGTCACATGTGTTAGGAATGGGATCGATTCAGGGCCTATTGTCATTTTATCTTCATTGAATAATAGGTTTACTTCATGGCTACGTACAAAAGGCATACCTATTAATCCATGTTGCTTTATAGAGATGTTATTCGGCACAACATGAAAGACAGCATTCTTGTTTTTTATTTTTATTTTTATATCCCCCAGAGTTTTTACAGGCGTTGAATTTATGCCAAATGAGTAATAAACAATCTACTTATTTACTTGAACTTTTCGCTTAACGAATTTTTTCTTTATGAGATTTAACTGTGAACCCTTATCGAGAAGTAGTTCTTTTCCTTCGTCTCTAAATCCTTCAGCTTTAATGCTTACTGTAGGGCAATGCTCTTTATCTTGACCACCGATCGTGAAAACCGCGCGTCTCATCATGGGTACTTTATTATATTCGGACTCGAAATCGCACCCCTTGATCGATGTCCTTGTAGGTTTAAATCGCTATTGTCATTTTTGGGTGAAACGTTTATTTTATTTTGGCAATTTTCGAAAGAATGACCTTCCTTTAAACACAGGTTACAAGAACGGACAAAACTTCTTTGATATCTAGTTTGGGGACAATTTCGCGAAATATGACTCTCCCCTCGACAGTTATAGCAGGTGCGCTGGGGGCACTCTCGAGAATAATGTCCCTCTTTATGACAGACGTAACAGGTACCTGCAGACAGTACCGTACGATCAGAAACATCCGATCATTTTATCAGCAAACAATCCGCTGACTTTATTAATAATATCACATGAACAGGTGCGTTTATTGCACGCAGGATGCCAAACTGTTATAGGATCTTTGAGGTCTCAATATTGGCCAATAGCATGCAAAAACGCGGTAAAAGATGTACTACGAAAATGCCTCACGTGTTTCAAGTTCAAACCGATAGGGACGGAGTACATCATGGCAAATTTACCGTCTTCTAGAGTCACGCCAGAACGACCATTCTACACATCAGGAGTCGATTATGCCGGGCCTTATTACCTCATAGACAGACGGCGTAGTCGCATTAAAATCAAGACATATATGTGCATTTTTGTGTGTTTTACAACTAAAGCGGTACATATAGATCTAGCACGCGATTTGTCAACTGACGCGTTTTTAAATTGTATGCGACGTTTTACCTCTTGACGAGGTCTATGTAAACATATTCATTCTGATAACGGCACAAATTTTGTAGGAGCCCGCAACGAACTCAAGGAATTAAAAGCTCTATTGTCTGACAGCGAATTTCAAGGTAATGTACATGACTTTCTTGCGAATCAACGAATTTCGTGGCACATGATACCTCCCAGTGCACCACATTTCGGAGGTTTATGAGAAGCCGCGGTGAAGTCAGCGAAAAAACCTGTGTATCGTGTAGTAGGCGAAACGAATCTCACCTACGAAGAACTGTATACGCTGTTAACGCAAGTTGAAGCATGTTTGAATTCACGTCCCTTGTCCCCACTCTCAAATGATCCCAATGACCTTGACCAATGACCAATGACCCTTTAACTCCCAGACATTTTCTGATTGGAGAATCGCTCACCACAATCCCAGAGCCAGATCTACGTGATCTTTCACAAGATCGGCTCAATCGATACCAGCATGTGCAGCAAATTACCCAGCATTTTTGGCAACGCTGGCAAAGGGAATATTTGAATCAGCTGCAACAACGTCACAAATGGGCCCAGCCGATAGCGAACCGCCTAGTACCAGGAACAATGGTTGTTGTTCGGGACAATGATCTGTCGCCATTGAACTGGCCTCTTGGAAGAATCACAGAGGTCCATCCAGGCAAAGACAATGTAATTAGAAGTGTCTCAGTACGTCTGGCCAAATCTGTCGTCAAACGACCAGTCGCTAAGATTTGTATTTTACCTGTTGAATAATCTTTTCTTCATTCTTTCTTCCATAAGTACAATTGATTTTAAATTATATTCTTCTACTTATTGATTGTTTATAAACATGAATTTAGTAACCTCATATATAAAAATGTGAACTATAGCCACAGTTACTATATAAATGATTTGATAATTCGCAGTGAATTTACAAATTTTCTCAGCATAATAATAATAATAGACTTATTTCAGGCATATGGATTAATACTTACTCCTTTATTCTTTATTTATCTAATCTTTAACATGTATACCACATCCAATCTCTGTGTGTAACTAAATAACCCGTAATCCAGGAATTGCTTATTGTACTTGTATGTATGTTTCAATTGTATTCGTACTGCGTCATTTAAGGAAATATTATTATTCTAGTTGAAAGTGTTCTTTCAACGATGGGCGGGTTGTTTAGAAGATGCCAAAGAATATTTTCGATTGAATGACTGAAAGTGTAATATTCAGCCTTTAGGCTCTTTCCACGGTTTTGCCAACTTTCTCACCTCTAGAATAACGGTAAAGTTTTCCTTGAGTAAGGGAAATCGACAGAAAGCACGTTTCTGTCGTAAACTTTAATTACTTTATTGTACTAAGCTGAACCCTTAGGATGCCTCATCTGGTTTGGGGGTCAGTCTCATTGTCTCGCCGATGTATAGTTACCCGACTGTTGGGTGGTTCAATGGACGAAAAACGAACTTAAGGCCCTTGATGTCACCACACGTAAGATCATGCATATGCATAAAAGCTAGAATGCATATGCATAAAAGCTAGAATATTTCGGGTATAACCATCGCAACTCCCTTATAAGGGCTTTATACCTATCTTTCTTTTCATTCTCCTTGGCTATGATGTTTTTGTCAGCTGGTGCCCAAAATTCGATAACCAGCATGATTCGTTTCTCGAAGTCAAGGAGAAGTATGTCAGGCTTTGAGTGCGCAACAGGAACAATTGTGGAGAATATGAAGTTCCAGTATATCCGGCACTTCTCATTCTCGACAATCGACTCTATTTACCTAGGAGCGTTTAGCGGAGCTGTATTAAGGCTAATACCGTAAGAATGACGGAGATAGTAATAAAGCACTCCTAGTGCCGCATTGTGCCTTTGGATGTAGGTTGTTCCCGCATTAGTTGGAAAACTAGATAGACATGCCAAAATGAAACCCTCCGTGCCCGACTTCAATCTGGGTGATTTAAGGAAAGCAAACGTTAGGGCATAGGATATCGACTGATTCTCCACATTTCTGTGTAAGATGCCGTGCATCCTCTTGTCGAGGAGCTGTTCGCTGAAGTTTTTCTCCTGTGATTTCTTAATCCGGGTATTCAGGAATGATTACTCGAGATGGATAAGATTTGATGCATTTTGCTAACCCCTGATATTGAAGTTGAGGCCGAGTGTTTCAGCAGCCTCCTCCGCTGCTTTGTACAGAAACGATCCATTGCCCACTTCTTCGTGCTTTCTGACCATTTTAAGAAGAGGGTCTCGTCCATTTTCGATTATATGTGCTATACCCAGAATAATCCTGTTGTGAAGACAATCAAGATTCAGTATTCCGCGACCACCGTGACGGCGTGAGATATAGAGTCGCGGAATACAAGACTTCAGGTGCATGCTTTTGTTCATATGCATAACCTTTCGTGACCCGATATCAAGGGATCTTAGCTCGTCCTTTGTCCATAGAACTACTCCAAATGAACAGAATACTACACTGTAAAAAGTTTCTTGGGGGATTTTCCCCAAAGTTTAGTACAGAAAATTCCCCAAACATTCGTGTGAAATAATAACCAAAAAGTGGTGAATTTTCCGTAAGATTTGATGGGAAATATTCCCTATACTATTGTGTGATAGCTTGAAATTGCGGGAATTCCCCGAAATTCACGTGGGGAAAATTCTTCCAAATTTGTGCAATACTAATAAAAAAGGAACGGTGAGTTCGACCGTAGCAACGGAAGAGCCTAGCCCTGAAGCAATTACCTTGTTGATCACGGTTGCGTCTGTGCCAGGTAAGCATGATTTCCTTCGCGTCGACTGCTCTGTTAAACACTCGACGCGTCATTTCTGTTGCGAGAGAGCCGTCACGTCGCGCCGTGGCGGATTTTCTCCCGAACTACCAGCTGAGAGCGTTAAGAAACTGTATCGTGGCGTATAGTATACTACTAGCGTGCGACTCTTAACTGATTAATTAAAAACTTTGTGTGTTTCCAGTTTTTACTGCCCGAAGGGTTAGACTTTATTTCAATATGTCAAACCTTACAGGTTAATCTAAAAATGAGAATCTATAGGAATTTAGAGTTTTCTGACTCTTTGCGGGCACCTTTCGCCTACATCTTTATGTATTTTTTCGAGATGTGGATTTTCGTTAAATTGCATACAAAGGTATATGATCGGGGACATACCATCTCACACGCGGCAAGTCTCTCTGCGGCAAGTCACATCTGCGGCATGTCAATCTAGCGGCTTCTGTCCCTCATGGCATTTCACTCATTGAAATCGATATTTTTGCGGCATCTCACATCGCACCCCTGTGACTGGGCAAAGAAAATTCCAGCCTGTGTCGAAATAATTTAATGTGCTTCGAAATATTATTTCGAGCCACATTAAATTAAAACTCTATGAGTGTTGCAAGGCCTCATTGTTCGCTCGTAACCTGAGAGCTGTTATCGGAACGCTTACGAAGCATTCCAAACTCTCGGGGACTAGCAACGAGCTGACTTACGAACGGAAAAAAATCAACGACGCTTGAGAATAATTTTAATCAAAAATTAAACTTATTCTCCGGCTATTTATTGATAATTAGGTTTTCCTGTTCTTCCTTTTTTCTCGTTGTTTAAATATAAGCACTTAGAATTAGACCCTCACCTAAACCACCGAATGATGTAAGGGTGGATTACGGAACTAAAACAAAGAACGTTTTAGGAAATTAGGAAGGGACGAGGGTTCGACTTTTCTCGCAATTCCAATCAACCATACACGTGTACGGGAGACACGCTGTTCTCTCTCTCGCCAACGCTTTGAAATACTGCTGTCTCGCCCTGACTCATGTCCACAAGACCGCGACAATCTCGACTGAACACTCGGTTTTGTCTTCTCTCTCCGTCCGCGTATTCTCGCCATAAGCAAGTCTCCCTTGCGTATAGCCGAGGTATATGCTATAGTTCAATGCACCTCGGCCGCTTGACTAATCTCTTCCTTCCTTCATCTCTGCACGCTATTCTTCCATAAGTCCCTCTCGCTTTCGACTCTACATACTTCCCACCGTAGCCTGACAGTACGAGCAAGTGGAAATACCAAAACAAACACCACGTGCTCACTCAGCAAAAATCTGTAATGCTAAAATGCTCGTTCTTTTCTTTTATGATTAGAAGGTTGGAATTAATATATATTCATATTTAAATTTAAAATTCCAACCTGCATCAATTTCGATGCAAATTGAAATAAAAAGTTCTTTTTAGATATATAAAGAAGGACTTCAATGCACTTCACTTCTGTAAAGTGCTGATGAGGTTCCTGCCTCGCAGGTGAAAAATTGATACGAAAGCATTTAGCAATATGAATTTTTTACACCTAGAAATAAAAGCTGGAAATCATGCGACATATCCCTTCCTTCCGAACCAAGATTCCGCATCTCTGCAAAATTCCCTACCAAACTACAAACTGTCGAGGTGCATCGGACGAAAAAACCATATGCAGTCTTCCGAGCAATCTGAAGTGAAATAGATCAACTCCAGTTTTCGCCCGCCCTTACGTCGCGATTAGAACGCCGCCGGAACTTTGAAGGGAAAATTCTGAAAGTCGTTAGTCGTCACATTCCACCCCTGTTTAGCGGGATTACACTTTTCTCGGCCGGTTACGGGAATAAGCCGCGGATCTTGATCGAGTGGCCCATCAATAGAGTTCGTAATCCGGACGTTAAAATTAATCTCTGTTCGACGGGAGGCAGGGCCGTAACGGGAACGTTCCTTCATCGCGTCCTATACCGGTTTATTCGGGACTATACTTTTCCCGGACCGGTAACGGGAGTGACGTTATTTTTCGTGTCCTATCCGGCCTGTTTAAAACAAAATTAGTTCAGCCTAGAAAATTTCACCCTGTCTCGAATCTCAAAACAAGACAGAGTAATCTTCTCTCAAGGCTGCAATTCTCTTTTATGAGGATTTATGAGAATTCTCTTTTCTACTCATAAAAGTGGATTCAGAGAAGTGACAGGCGTTCGCGTGGTTTGTGGCTCTCGCGAGTGACCAAAAAAGGGACTAGAGTGGATAAATTAATAATAATTGATCCATGGAATCAGAAAAGGACTTAAGCTTTTCTTTCCATTTTTTTTATTGCCTGCTCTCTAGAAAGATAAAAGACCGGAATCAATCTTCGTTCCTTCCTAGATTGACTATTTTTCTCTTTCGATAAAGAGCAACAGATTGGTACCACTTTCTTATGGTGCTTGTATGAGGCAAACTATTTAAAAAGTTCTTTCGTACGTAGTCATAGTCTTTAGGAGAATACAAGTGCAACGTCGTTGCAAACGACTTTAAAGCTGTTGGAAATGCCCCGTTCTTCGACCTGATGAGCATTCATCTCATTACCTCTTGAGCCACAGGAGGCATTGATTGCAAAAACAAATCAATCCAGGATACATGTAGATAAAATGAAAAAAATTCAAGTTATCAAATTGTAAATGTTTATTTCTTTCATGTAAAATTCTTCATAAAAACGTAACTTCCTAAAAAGAATCAAACGTGAAAACCTTCACAAAAATGCAATAAACTTAAAAGTATGTTTATTATAATAGTTAATCTGAAAATAGGAATTTAAATAAATTACAAAATTCGAAGAATGTATAAAAAACTAATTTTTTACAGTTGTTTAGTGTGTGAAATATTATAATAATAATCTTCAATTATCTTGACGATTCAAAATAATATTGATTCTTACACTCTCAATCTTAATGATATAAAAGTCTAAAATAACAAATATATAATTAACGAAAGCTTTCCATATTCATTATTATGTGAAAAAATAATTAATTGATTGCCTTAACAATTAGACGCAAAATGTCGAATTGCAGAATTTATAATAAAAAATAATCAAGATCTGAGCCTATATTATGCACAAAATTATAAAAATTAAAAAGTCAATGTCACAAGAATTAAACAAAAAAACTTTATTTGTAAACACTTCATAATTGAAAGCAATCGAGGTTGGAGTTTTCATTTCACGAAGAAACCAAAAAGTATAATAAACTGATTATCTGAATAATCAAAGCAATCAAGATCAGAGTCTTAATTTTAAATTTGAATTAAATCGTACAAAATAATTGAAAGCCTTCGCAGTTCATTACTTTCTATAAATGAACAACTATAAAATACATAATATATAAAAGCCGTTGTTGTGTTAGTATCTAATGTTTAGGTGTACACATGTCTGTGCATTTTTTAATAAAATACAGATTAAACCATTGCATCTAAAGACTGTTATGTCTATGAAAATAAATCGTTCCTGAATAGATATAATATTAATATTAATGTCATGAAGCGTTACTGTTCTCGCAACGAGATCGTATGCATTCTTCATGTGTGCAAGAGGGAAAACATATTGAGTCACGGTGATTATTCAGTATAGTGATACTGGATTTTAAACCCAATCTCTAATGAGATATTAGAAATCACTAATTGTCATCTTCATGACCCGTGACACAATGAGTGATTCTGCTCAGCAGAATCACCTTTTTTCTACTTGAATCTATTGGAAGAATGACACACATAAATCTCCTAACGAGATACAAAATGGCTTAAAATTGAACTTCCTTATTGAGTTGGGTACTTGCCCATATAAAACTCAAAGAACAAAAATAAAAAATATTATTCTCCTTTTGGTGCACTGGGTTTAATCATTTTTACCCATAACTAAAATTTACAGTACCCGAGAATTAATCAAAGAAAAGCCTTAATCTCAATGAGCCATGCTCTTAATGAGAAAAGACAGAAAACGTCCCAGTAAATGCCATGCTCATTCACAGGATTTAAAACTCACTTTAAAAACTGAATTTAGACAGGTATTTACCCACGGAGCATTCCCGGCTATTTTCTCGGGAAATAACGTGAAATACCTATAACCGCAGGGTCCCACTGGGAGCAACTGCCATCTACAAAATGACACCGGCTTCCAGTCGGACCGCGGTAGGTCCCACTCATGACCACGTCTTACAACCGTGAGATGGGTGGTCACAGGACACGACGAAATCACAACGACAGGCCGGCGAAACCCTCGTGTGTTTTGAGGTGTCCTTCCGAGGGTACCTCTGGTCTAAAACGAGTCAGTTCGTAATGAGCAGCCGAACGAAACGCACAAACTTGTAGGCCTCCTCTGTCCCTTTATGTAATCTTCACTTCTACACTTTTCTAATAAACTTATCTAGTGTGATATCAAAACTTTCGTCATTTTTTAATGATTATGCATGATCCCAATAAACAAACGGGGTTAGGCCATTTTGTTCCCCGACCCTTCATTTGTCGATGGAAAAAATTGTTTTTTTTTTTTTATGTCAGACCTTTTAATTGGGAACTTCATGATAATTTCAGCCAAATTCGTAATTAGTTCATAAATTTTATGGTTTTTCAAACAAAATTAATGAAAAAATGTTACTCTGTGAAATGTAGGCGACTGAAACAATTTTCCGATTATTGACGAGCACCGGCAACGTCAAATAGAAGAAATGGCTTAAAGTGACTTTTGACTGAAAAAAATCTTAAATCTATTTGTTTTCGCCTACGAACTAAAAACTACTGCAATCATTACTGAACCAACTTTCGTTGTTGATGAAAGTTGTGCTATAAGTTGAAGTTCACAGTTACATCATCCTGTAGAAAATATTTCGTTTTCTGTTTTAAATATGTTGTCTAGAATATATTTTGTGTAGAATGTAGAATATATGTTGTGTACAATATATTTGTGTAGGAACAACGTTTTCCCGTTATTAATAAGTTCAAGAAACATTCAAATTTACTATTTTTATTCAATTTCTTTACAGTATTTTTCATAGGTTTCTTATTACATAATGACAATAAAAATGTACATATTATATCTTGTGTATCATAAAAACATAAGACACAATAAAGATGTAAATTTTATCCTTACAACCTTAAATCTTAAAATTATTGCTTAAACCGAACGAAAACTTCTCTTCCGTTTCCGAAAAAACTGACAAAAATTAAGAATTTTTACGAATTTAATTTGAATGAGATCGTAAGTAGTCTGTCGATCCTTCAAGTTTACGTATTACAATTGTTCAAGCTTTCCAGCGTTTTAATAATAATATGCAATATATCTGTAAAAAAGAGCGGCAATTCTGAATGTACACATCATGAAAAATATATAGTCTTTACGATTATCTGACATGGAAAGTTCATTTGAATGAATTATTTATTTATCAATGAGATTTCAGATAAAAATGGTCTTAGTCACGCCTAGTGTAAACAAGGTTATAAAATTAAAATTTTAAACGCTTTCAACCTTTGGCTCACTGAAACTAAAATCAAGAAATAATTAATTACCATTTGCCAGAAACAGCAACAGCAGAAACCCAATCATCATGAATGAGACAATCTTGAGGTTCCGGTGGAGGATGTTTCTCCACATATTCTATATCCACTACCTGCTCCGTAGAAATTCCACGTTCTCCAATATGTTCTACAAGAGAACTGCGCAAAAACTCTGAGGAAATTAGGAAATCGAACTCGGCCTCCTGTGTTACAAGATCCGATTCTGAAATAAAGATAATTTAAAACTTTTATTTTTAAAGTTTCTAATTCATTATATTTTTCCTGTCATTTAAATTTAGAAATTTTTCAAAAATTACAAATTTTAAATTCGAGGCATTTAAGAAAGAATTTTCAAATTAAAGAAATCAAAGTTAAATCATTCAATATTTAAAGCGATTAAAACAAAACGTTTTATTATTAATAAAAAAAAAAATCTTCCCGCTTCGCGGGCACATTCTCATCGCGCGCGGCTCGCTTTGCTCGCAAGTTTGAGCGCGCACCTGTTGGATCTCGTGCTTCGCGCTCGATAATTTATTCACCTCGCGCTACGCGCTCGGACACATTTGCCTGACGCTTCAAGCTCGGTTCCTCTAGGTTTTCGCACTTCGTGGAATTTTCTAATTTGGGAATTTTCTTATTGGGGAATTTTCCAATTCTGTAATATTATAAATTGTTCGGGAATTTTCTTATTTTGGAATTATTTTATTTCGGCATTTTCCTATTTGACAATATCATAAATTGTTCGGGAATTTTCAAATTCGGTAATATTATAGAATGTTCGGGAATTTTCCAATTTGGGAATTTTATTATTCGGCAATATTATAAATTTTTCGGGAATTTTTAAATTCGGTAATATTATAAATTTTTCGGTAATTTTTAAATTCGGTATTATTACAAATTTTTCGGGAATTTTTAAATTCGGTAATATTATATACTGTTAGGGAATTTTCTAACTAGGGAATTTTATTATTCGTGAATTTTGAAATTCGGTAATATTATAATCTGTTCGGGAATTTTATTGTTCGGGAATTTTGAAATTCGGTAATATCATAGTTCGGGAATTTTCTAATTTGGGAATTTTCTTATTGGGGAATTTTCCAATTCTGTAATATTATAAATTGTTCGGGAATTTTCAAATTCGTTAATATTATAGACTGTTCAGGAATTTTCCAATTCTGGAATTTTATTATTTGGGAATATTATAAACTGTTTGGGAATTTTCCAATTTGGGAATTTTACTATTCGGGAATTTTCCAATTCGGTAATATTACAAACCGTTCGATAATTTTATTATTCGGGAATTATATTATTCGAAAATTTTATCAATAGTGAACTCTCCATTTCGGCAATATTATAAAATGTTCGGGAATTTTCCAATTCGACAATATTACAAACTGTTTGGGAATTTCATTATTCGGGAATTTTCAAATTGAGATATTTTATAATTCGGAAATTTTCTGCCCGGAATTTTATTTTCCCGTATTTTTCAGTCGCCCCATTTTTCAAAAAACAATTGCTCTACACTTCCTTTGTTACATATTCCAAATAATGCAAACTTTCTTCCTCTCTTCCTTTGAATTTGAATAGCTTCCATTTGATTCTCTCACTTTCCCGCGCAAAATCAATTTTTACCGCGCAAACGACACAGCGCCCTCCTCGTCTGTTCCCCCAAACTAAAGCCCCGATCACGTGATCACCCTAGAGTACAGTAGTGCTGAAGACATGGCGGACAAAGACGAGAACGAGAAGACCATCGCCGAAGACTTGGTTGTCACCAAGTATAAAATGGCCGGCGAAATTGTAAACCGTAAGAACACGTTTTATCGTTGACTAGCAATGCCGAAAAACTCAAAACGACCCCAATGCTTTCACGTCTCCTCCCAATATCCTTCTGTTTTCCATCTGGCCATATGGAATCTGGCCCGCCAATGCCGGGCCCTCCTACCATGTGGGCTCGCTCGCGTGCTCCGATTATTAATTCGACTTTTTCACCCCGAAAAATCCCCAAATCCTCCCAATTAACATTCGCGATTACGCCTCACAATTATCTCAAATTCACCCAAACTCTCGACTTCCATTTTCGTGCGCAGGATTGCTTCTTATTTTTTTCTGGACATTCCAGACTGCATGGCTCTCGAGTTTGCTCGACAAAATTCCCCTTTTTATTCCCACCAATTTCTCGCTCCCTTAAATTCTCTTTTTCGGAATCTCATTCGGTATTTTTTTTTCTTTTTTTTTGTATTTTGAGTTAATTGTGATTTCTTGCTTGAATAAATATTTTTTTCTCGATTTATTTGTTTAAAAGTGCTCAAAATTGACTGTTGTGTCCAAACAAATTTTTGGAAAAATGTTTTTCAATTTAAATTTTGGCTTGATGGCGTTGGATTTGTAGGTTAGGTTTGACGTTTTTGTGGATTTATTTTTTAAGTTTGACCTCATTTTCAGGGTGGAATCAATGTTTGTGGGCAGTGATAAATTTTGAGTCCAAAGGGCATTCTGTTAAATTCAAAATGTCCTTCTGGTGTTGAGAAAGCAGTATACTTTTTTGAGGTCTGACTCATTTGGATTTAGTGAAATCCAGAGCTGACGTCGAAGGCTGAAAATAATTTTGCATTCCCTAATTGATCAAAAATGTCTTCAATGATGGGCAGTGGATAAGCGTATTGTTCTGTGTCTTCGTTTACCTTGCACATATCGATTACTATTCGCCAATTCTTCTTACCAGACGCGTCTTCCTTTTTCGGGACAACCCAAATCGGTGAATTGAAGGGTGATTTTGAGTCTTTTATGACACCTTTTTCCTTAAACTCGTGCATTTGTGTTTTTATTTCCTCTTTGTGACATTCAGGTCTCCTTCGAGTTTGTAAATATCACTGTACCCTGCTTTATTTCCCACAATTTAGGAGCTTCCGCTTTTTCTACGTGCTTCAATCCAGTCTTGATTAATAAATCTTGAATCCTTTTTTCCTGTTTTTTTTTCCCCACCGAAGTAACGCTCATTCTATTCGTTTCATTAATTTGCTCTATTGCATCGTACTCGATTTTTTGTGGTATTGTCAACGGGTCTTTGTCATAATTGTATAGGGGAACAACTAACTCTTTGTTTTGTATTTTTTAAACGCCGTCAGGGATTGATTTGTGATTTTCTATGTAAATGTCTTGATCTTTGTCAATTACTTTGATCCGGGTTATTTGTGCTGTATCACCAGGTAAAAATGTACCGTCCTCATATAGGGTTAACTTTTTTTGTATACCTAAAGGAAGTCCTTAATTAAATGGTATTTATCGAACGCGTTAAAAAAGGGCAGGCCGATGATACCTTCCTCTGGTAAGGGGAAATCATCATCAATGATATGGAAGAGATGCAGTTCTCCTAAATGTGGTATTTTTACTGCTGGTTTTGAATGGTGTATATCTCTCCCCATGGCAAAACATTTTTTCATATCAAACGGTGTTCTTTCTGCTGGGACTTCCGATTTCTTTATAAGATTTATCGCGGCTCCGGAATCTACTAACAATCTGTAGGAACTTCCGTCTGAGTGTCTTCCATATATGGACTGTAATCGTCCGCTGATTGCTGAAACTCTGCAGATTCCTCGTAGTGGTCAATCTGGTTTTGCTCTTCCTCTGTTACTTCGTAAAATTCTAATGGGTTTTGTAAATCCCCCATATCCAAAATATTCCTTACTCCCGGTGGTCTTTTCTGGTTCGCTCCGTTGTGAAAACCCTGTTGGCTAATTTTAGTTGAGCATTGTCTCTCAAAGTAACCTGCTTTTTTACAATAATTGTAGGTTGAGAACATCTGAGCTTCGCACGTTTAACAGTGTTGACGAAGTCGTGCAGACCAACGTCATCGTGTCCGTTGAGAACTTCTACAGCGCGGATAATCTCCTTCGCCGGAGAGAGGTTTAAATTTTTCTATCGCTGCTCATTGCCTTGCTGGTAGGTTGCCTCTCTGTGTGGTGGTGCTACGAGTGGGTGTCATCATGTGACTCACACTTCTGTGAGTTAAGAAATTTGAGAGTTGCCTTGCTTCTGTGTTACATCTGTGTTGCGTCGTGCACGGATGTAGGCGGCTGACTTGAATTCGGCGGTTCCCTCGCTGCTGCGTTACAGCTCTGTCTAGTGTCATGCGGGGATACAGGCAATTGGCTCATATCGGCTGTTGAGGAATGCGGTGGTTGGTGGTCACCGGGCCGAAAGGTTCCTGTTGCGGGCATTTCTGTTACACTGCTGTTCGGCTCGCTTCTCGGTGTATTGTTATGTGCAAGTGGCGTCGACTGGCACGTACCGTTTTCCAAGGAATTCGGGGCTAGTGGAGCGGGCCGAATGGTTCGTTTAGCTGCGGACTGAATTTGGGACTGAGTTCGTGTACAGCCGCTCTCCTCAATTCTGACCGCGGGACTGAATTCGAGTGCACCGGATATTTGTCACAGAAATAATATAAGGTTACACTCCTACCCCTTTTCCAACGCCTCACGGGGGGGGGGGATTGTGACTGGTCACAGAAATTGTAAGGTCACACTCCCACTCCTTTTCCAACGTCTCATAGGGGGCGGGAAAGCACCCTTGTAATTGGTCACGGAATTGAAAAAAGTAAAAAAATCGATACCCCGAAAACAATTCGAGATGACGATTTCAAAATTTCAGTTTCGTGTTTCTCGCAAAAAATCCTATAGGAATCCGCATTAAAACTTTGTCGCCACGGATATCGTAATCTTGCATCAGAACTGTTGCGCTTCCGCACTTTGAACAAGATCACTTTCTTTAACCGCTGCGCCTACACTTTTCGATCCTAAATTGATTTTTGAAACAAAAACGTGAAAATGGTGATATTTCGTCTTGGTAAAGTGTGCACAAAGTGACAGATTCCTTTACGATGAGATTGGTGTGAGGGAATATGGAATTCCTGAACAATTTCCAGAGCTGGAATTTTCCCGCACGCTCATCTCACAATAGAGTAATCTGGCACTTTGCGCATACTTTATAGATACAGAATATCGCAATTTTGCTGCGCGAGACTACACTATTTCACCGCGCGTAAGCGTGCGGGAAATGATCGTAGATTATTGTGAGTATAGTGATTGGACTAACCAGAAGCGTAAAGTTACCATAAATTATTGCTAATTTACCATATATTATCGAGAACATGCCAAAATTACCGCATTTTGCAGATACCATAATTTTTCGGAAATTTTTTATATATTATGGTGATTTAACCATAAATTTCCAAAATTTTCCGGAAACTTTTACTTTATTATTTCTGAAATCGAAAATTCTCTGAATTTTTTCAAAGATATCGTCTGTAACAGCTGCAGATAGTAAGCCGTTATAACTCTGGTAAAGTTGACAGAATTCACCGTCAAATCATCATCGGCTTGTTCCACCTCTCCTACAATTTGCCTGTCATTCACCCCTGGCTCGAACGAAAAACTTCACACTTGTTTGGAACTGTCTACTTTCCGCACTTGTTGCACATGCACTATTTCGAAATAGACATTTTTGAGTTGACTAAGAACGGAAATGAAGTCTATGGCCTAATGTCGCTGTTCTCGCTTAAGCCTTTTTGTATAATTTATTACACAAATTGACTTTGTTAGAGATTATGCGTTAAAATACATTTCTTAAAGAAAACACATTTTTTTCTCTCACATTGTGGTTTACGTGGCACGACAGTGGGTACAATTTTAAATGAGCCTGTCGCGTTTCAGTGCGAATTTACAATTTCAGCGTAATGGATTTGGAGTAATGACTTGCAGTTCTCGGAGTGAATACACGTGTACGACGTACAGCGTACGCACTTGTCCGTGGGTTGGTACATGCGTGTAGCCTCGATTTGTATTCGTGTATCGGGCTGGTAAGGCGTGTAATACTCGGTCCAAGCTCATTAATTAATCCCTCTATGAAAAATCGTCCAGGCAGGGTCCTCAGGTTACCTGGCAAGGATCCATAAATAGTTGGTGTTAATTCCGTGAGCGAGCAAGGGGTCAACCCACTACCGGTATTAACAGAGTCAAAGCGAGCGAAGGGGGTAATTTCGAGGCGGTTCTCCAACGATGCAGCTATAACTACATGTATCCAATATATCTAGGGTAAGGAGGGCAGCGCCGACCAGTTAACAGTCAATGATTTTTTTAAAGTTAATAGGATGTAGAATTGATCCATTTTTTTCATTTCGAGTCCTACATTATTGTATATCATATTTCTATAGGTAAAAAACAAATATATATTTATGAAACGAGATATGAAAAGATGTCAAGGTAGCAAATCATTACCGATTCTGATCTTTTCTCTAGTATAATACTTTGAAATATCACTTTTTACCTCTCTGAACTTTTACATATCACACTTGCATCTTCTACACACTGTAATAATAACAGTGCGGTAAATATATAAATAAGAAATATTTTCAAAAATTATTCAATATATAGATCTTAATTAAGTGTATTATATACAGAACAGAAAGCATATGAATCTGGTTTTAAATATCACTTTAAAAACATTTTTTAATTTATAATGGCGATCGTTAGAGGACGATTTCATTGACTGATATAAAAGTTACAGAAATTAAATCTATTGAACACGCATGAGAACTTAAATTTATACTTAGAAAGGCTTTCTAAATTTTTTCCGAACATAAGGAGCCAATAAATATCAATTTTTGAGTGAAAATATAAAAAATAACGATTTGCTGGGCTAGTTTTCTTCCTGTCAGTAAGATGGTCAAATTTTAATAAATTACTCAGTATATATACATTACATTTATTCCAAACACGAGAATATGCAACGGCGAGAATATGCCCGCGCAGCGAGCAGATTATTTTATTCTAGAGATTTGGTTGGTCCAAAAAAGGCTTATTTGAAAAGTGAAAACGCTTTTAGATTTTTTCGAAATGTGAGTCAAATAATAAGTTTTCATTTAAGACAGAAATGAAATGTACTTCCTCATGAATAATATCATGCAAAATTAGCATGAAAAAGGTTCACAATTAAAAACTAGATTTCCAAATAAAATAAACTCATAATTCCTTGGAGTCTGCAAGGTTTACTTATGAATATTTTAAGAGTTCTTTTAATTGAGGCCAACTCATTTTTACCGCAATTTCCTTAAAAGCGTTTGACCTAGATGCTGCAAAAAAGTCAAAAACTTATATTCATCTTTAAATCAACTTTTTGATTCGTAGCAACAAATGAATAACAACTTATTGGTACACTCATTCATTTCATCTATCAGACTCATGAGAAAACATTAAAGAAAAACTTTATTTCAGTTTTCGACGTCAATAGGCAATTTAAAATTATTGCTTTTGATTCGGCTTGATTTTTCTCAGCATAACATTGCTAGAAAACCATTTCCCTCAGTTCTTGATATGGGTCAAAATATCTCAAGTATGCCACTTTTAAATCGATAGTTTTATTTTCAATCAATTTATACAGTGTTCGATTTGTTTTTATATCCGAATAACTCCCCTAAAATATTTTTGCAAAAAATTCATGTTTTTCAAATTTAATAACAATCAAAGTTCTTGATCATTTTTTTTTCAAAATTAATTACTCGCGAACGGTTCATCAAAATTCAATAATTGAGTTGTAAAAGAATTCTTCGACGTTCCAATAGATTCTACAATCTCTTCCGAAAATGTTGGTGGGGAAAAAAGTTTGTATTTTGCAGTAGTTCAAAAGTTATTGATTTTTTTGTGACCGCGCTCCGACCTCCAGCGCTGGGCGAGCACGTTCAGACGCACGCGCCCTCAGTTATCGTGCGACTCGAAATACCCATATTATTTTAGTGATTTTCCATCATGAGAAGGTGCAAATATTTTTCAAAAGTAAAACACAGCGATGAGTAAAAAATTAATTTTTCACCAAAGATATTAATTCTCAACTAATATGATGAAATATTCAATTGCACTAGTTGAATTTTAAATCAAAAAGATTAATTTTCTACTAAAAAGATTAATTTTTACCGAAAAAAACAAACAAATTTTAACTAAAAAAAAAAACAATTTTTGAACGAAACATTTAATAGTTACATTTGTAGTTGAAAAATTAATATTCAACCAAAGAGATGAAGTTTTAACGGTAAGGTAGGAATGCATGATGACGTCATCAGGACCCTCGAGAATGTTCTAGAAGCTTAGCACGGACATGAACCACTTTTCCAGATAAATTTAGCACGAACACAAACCACTACAGCTAGAATCTTCTCGATGTCGGTAAGGTAGGAATTTATAATTAGAACCGGCCTAGCTCATCTACTAACTTCTCTAAAAGAAATAATTATTATTCCCTTATCTCTGAATAATTATAAGAAAGTTAAGAAAAAAAATTTTACACGCATAAATGATTACAAGATTTCTAATGATTATTCGTGATCAGTGCTTTAAAAATTCTTGAAATCGCCATGGTAACGGTATTAGATTTTATGAGATTGGTTAGAAAAGCTACTCTTCTACGTATTCACAATTCTCCGCTGAAACAGACCTCATGTTTTTGAGAAGAGATTTTGTGGGTTGATTCGGCTTGAAATCTTTGAAATGGGGTGAGATCTTATGCTATCCTGTGAAATCCCTTGAAATTTCATGTCTTTTGAAATCTGTGGAATCTTGATTAAATTAATTTTTAAATTAAATTAATGTTTAAATAAATAGATTTTTTGAAATAAATTAATTAATGAGAAATTAGTGTACGTTTAAATTCGAGCGGTGAACTTCTCGAGGGAGAGTGTTAATTGGCATAATATATTTCGTTCATTTTGACATTCACAGCTTCAGGTAAATATAATTATATTTGATATATATAATAAAAAATTCTTTATTTCTGATAAATTTTAATTGTTTTCGCCACCTCTGAGGGAGCGTTCATTGATTATATGTATGGAAGTACAAGAATAAATTTGGTTTCTTACCAAATTCGTGAACGCTCCCTAAACGCAGGTTAGTACTTTTTCAGAATTTTTTTTCCGCGTAAGTTCGTGGACGATCTATCCCTATTACATTTTATTCCTTCAATTTTTAGATCTTATAATTGTTTCCCATTTGTTCTTATATTTGCTTACAGAAAAATCTAAAACTTTTTTTAATAAAAAAATTACAAAGCTGACAAATATATAGTCAAATTCACAATTTTCAATGTAGTTATCATCTATGCAGCGTTTTAATCGATATTCTTTATAAAAGTTTTTAATTTTTAATTTCTCCTTTCATTTCTATTTCCATACCTCTCATTTTCTATAAGTTTTGCTATCCCTAACACTAGTCTTTATTTTGACTTTCCTTTAAAATTTCTTAATTATTTCAGTTTATATTGTCTTTATTTTTGTTCTCCATTAATTTTAGACACTATGCTGTAATTTTGTCTTTTTCTAAAATAGGGCTGAGCTTACTATTTTATACAACTAAAGAATAGCATTATCGTTAAAAGCAAAGTCTTTGTTTACGTGTTCCTACAACTATTTACTATTCGTGATTACTGTGACTTGTGAGATTCCGGGATGTTCGGTCTAAGTCTTGGAAGTAAGAAAGTTCTCAAGTCAGTTCGCCGGGTCCATATCATCTGACATGCGACAAGTCTCTCTGCGGCAAGTCACACCTGCGGCATGTCACATCTGCGGCATGTCACACCTGCGGCATGTCACACCTGAGGCATGTCACATCTGCGGCTTGTCACATCTACGGCATGTCCCATCTGCGGCATGTCTCATCTGCGGCATGTCACAACTGCGGCATCTCTACCTAGCGGCATCTCTCACCAGTGTCAAGACTCCCAGTGGCATCTCCCCCTTCAAAAAAAAATTCAAGTCCACTTAAAAATGGCAAAACTGCGGCGAGTCTCCCAAGACATATTGTCTCCTCGGCGGCATTTCTCACCCAGCAAAAATTTTCAAGTCCATATTAAACTGACAAAACTGCAGCAAGCCTCCCAGGACTAATTGTCACATCTGCGGCATAGAGAAGCCTGTTCCATAAAATTACATTTGCGCTCCAAGTGCGCCACCTGGGCAGTCAATTTATTTTCATTGGCTGAGAGATTCTTTGTAACTTCCGGAAGCTTTTGAATTTCAGCGACATTGTTCGCAAAAGCCGTGCTACTAATTAAAGTATCTCACTTACTCTGAAACTTCTAAAATAAAGCAGTCATATCTAAAGGGATGCCTCTTGAACCGCCTCACTGATCCATTGTTGCCTGATGGGTCCGTTCCCACCTAGTCGCTCTGGTTACCAATATGTTTTGGTTTTCCAAGTCATGTTTACCAAATGGATCAAAGACCTGCCTATGAAAAAGGCAAATGCCGTGAGAGTCCAAAAGTCGTTTCAGGAAACTGCTAATTTCTAGATGGAGACCTCCAGAGGTACTGTTCGCCGATAATTCCACAGAGTTTGTGAACAAACTAATTTCAAAGGCCGCATCGGAATTAAGGATTAGGCACTTGACTATCCCACCGTAGCATGTGCAAGCTTATCTGGTTGAGAGGGCTAATCGCGCGATAAAAACCATGATATCATTTTTCGTAGAGGGTGATCATCGTAGCTGGGATGAACATGTTCCCGATTTCGGCTTTGCTTCCAGCACCGCCGTTCATAGTTCCACTCATGTGCACCTGAGGGTAATTATATGCCTTATTATCATACATAGAATTTAGCCAAGGTTTAGGCGCTATTCCCGCTTTCCGTCCCACTGAGCTGGGAAAGTCTTTACAATGTGAGAAGTTGTAGGCTCCGGAAGCTACGAGCATGGTTCCTTAAAAAAAAACAATCCCGACGCAACTGAAACGTGTAAGTGATCCACTCTTGCTCCTTCTATCCCAGAAGGTAAGCAAGAACGGGAAATTTACGCAACAGACTGCGTACAACACTGTTCCTTGAAATACGGACTCTTGCCGCGAATGACCTTACGTGGCAGAAGGCACAGTTGGAGATGAAAGTTCCGCCTGTGGATATTTTTTTAGAGCTGCCAATCTTTTTAGAATGTTATAAGGAACAGTGTCAAAGGACCAGATAAAGTGATTCTAGAAGAACAGCTTTTGCATCCGGCTCGCGATGGACTGAGCCTGACGCTGGCAAGCAGGGATTTTGTTGAGTTGGCTAAGAAATAAAGCTTTCATGCCTCCAAGACAGCCGATTATGAGAACTACAAGATGTACTTTGTAGCCTTGGTACAGCCTGCTCAGCTCGAAAAAAATTTCTTGATATTTCGCACCTTTTTCTTCCTCCTTTACCGTAATATTACCATCGGCTGGTGCCGAGAGTTCAATCACGTAAATGATTTTGGTCTTCAAATCTTCGAGAACAATATCAGGCTTCGTAGCACTGATACGTTGAGTGATGGAAAATGCGAAATTCCAGTAGATCTTACACTGATCATTCTCCATAACGGTTTCGAGTTCCTCCTGGTCGTATGGCAAGACGGGCAATAAATCAACATCATAGAAGTGCCTAAGATGGTAATGTAACACTTTTAGAGCTGCATGGTGTCTCTCTATGTACCCGTCCACGTACAAAATGTGGTATATAAAAGCTCTTTTATGCATCTCCCTATTTTTGCATGCACCTCCAGCACTCAAGGAGCTTAACAAGTAGCGCATGGTTCATGTTATCGAATGCCTTAAGATAGTCAATACAAGCCATGGACAGATGGCGTCGATACCTGATCGAGTCCTGGGTAATACACCTGTCTATTAACAGGTTCTCCCTGCAACTTGCCAGCGCTCTCTTGCATCCGCGTTGTTCAACTATTGCAGTCCATACCGGCTCGATAGATGTTAATATCCTCTCTTTGAGGATGCCAGTGAATAGCTTGTAGCTGGTGTTTAAGCAATTTGTGCTATCAAAATTTGAATTTTCGATTTTTCGAAAAAATTCAAAAAGTTGTTATGATAATCTTGTAGGGCTCTTAAAAAGAAAAATTTCCACCCTTTTGCCTTTTTTTCTATCGTGCGTTGTTCGGCTTAAAATGTTAATTTTCATTTGTTTTTTTTTTGGATTTTTAAAATGCTATAACTCTGATTATTGTGCCTACACGATACTGAAGACTACAGACGACAGACATCTTCGTAAAAATAATTTTTTTTCTGGCTCAGGGGGTCTCACAACGTGGAGATTTGATGAAAACCGACTAAGTCAAATTTTACATAAAACCTATAGGGTATATGTACCGTTTGTGACCACTTTAAGCAATTTCGTATCTTTTATCAAGAATTAAATTAACTTAAATAAAATATTTCATAATGAAATATAAATTAATAACATTACTATTGTATCAATAATTGAATTATTAAAAGTCCAAACCTTTTAACCTTTCTTTATTATAAAAAATTAACAATATTTAATCTTACCTCCTATTTCACCAGTAGTGGTCATAGATGTACCAGTAGTGGCCATCTGTTGCACCACTTTTGGCCATAGTAAGTTTTTTTTGTTTGGAGTGAATTTTATTAAAATTTACTCAATTAATAATCAATATTTCAATTTATTTTAAATATAATTAAACAAAATACAATAAAATTGTCACACATAGGGAAATATTAGTTCTTTTTTCAAGAATTTTTTCGCGGTTTAATAGGTTTTTCCTCAACTAATTGCTTTTTAGCTCATTGTTTTTTAGCTTTTTCCTCTAATTTTTCTTGTTTTAATTTTTCCTGTTTTTCAATTCTCTCTTCTCTTTCAATTTTCTTAAGTTTTTTTTTCTTCTTCTTTATCTTTTTTCTCTTTTTCTTTAGCTTCCATGATTTCTATCAATTTGTCAGCTGTTATTACTGAAGGTAAATGTTGAGCAGCACGTTTTCGCTTTGAAGACTGTTTTTTTCAGGCCACACAATTATTTCATCCATAACTTCATCTAAAGACTTTCGACGTATCACTAGACTATTATAATTAGATACATTTTCTTTGTAAGCGGAAGAAACAGCATCAGGTTCGATTACTTCAATAATAACAGGTGATGATTGGATAAATTCATCACTGGAAGAAAGAACTGCTCAAACATCATTTGGATCTTTACTTATATCTAGGTGGATAGGAGGTTGTTCTTCGACTCGAAAAGAGTGAAAAAATGTAATCAAATTAAAACATGATTAAAAAATTAATTAAACAACCGACGAATAGAAAACTACAAAAAAGATCAAAATTAAGAAATTGTGTTTGAATTTTTGTTTTATTCAGTCGTATAGATTACTCACATTCCTCGAGATTAGGCGTAAGAAACTCTGGAAACGAAAATTCATTAACATTGTTATCATTGGAAGTGGAAGGAGAAGGATCTTCAGATGCTACAGGAAGACAAGATGAAGATGGCAATTCATTCTTTATGTGTATCATCTTCTACAGCCTTGACCCAAAGATCATACAAAACCCCATATTTGTCATCAGCTTCTAAACCAGTGGCTCTTACATTTTTAAAACGATGTAAAACGTCAGCGTCAATTTTGCTTTCGACGCATTCCCGATGAGATAAAACTTTTACAGATTTTTGTGAATCGGATTCGGTATATACACTTTGAGAGTTTTCAGAATCTTTTATTTCAACGCATTTACTATAATCAACTGTGTTAGCCTCCCCTAGAGGCTGTAACACCTTGCAGTTGGTGGGGAGGCTTAAGCGTGTGGGACGTGGGGGTCAAAAGCACCTCGGCCTGCATGCGTATGGATATGAATGAAAGGATCCCTATAAACGGGCTCTCCTGGGTGGGGAGCTAAACGTTGCCTTTCGAAAGCACAGCCTTTGATAACATCTTCATACGTGGGAAGTTTAAAAGAAGACAGTTCTTTTGGACCACCAAACGTAGGGCAGTTGACGTCGAACTACTTTTAAACTTCGACTAAGTTGCCATTGCAACTATGAATAAATGCAGAGAAGCGAAGAAAATTACACCTGGCACCAGTTAGCAACACCAGATTGAACAGAAGTATGAAAGAGAAAGATACAGCAACAAGAATACGACAGAAGCGCCAAATGAAAAATTTTAGGAACAAAACGTGTACTCTAAGCCCAATATAAACAGATGAGACAGAATACACTAGGAAGACAACGTGGTCTAACAAAAAGACTATTACATAGAAGAACAACGATAGCCGCTAAACTCCGTAAAGGCAGCGAATATCACCAACGAAAAAGGATGCCACCCGCTACCCTACAGAAAGCTTCGTGCTTTAGCTTTGTCCCGACAGATTTCGACGTGTCTCAACAGAACCAACGCACGCAACGAATGAAGCCGCCGAAACCGGCACCGCGGCGTGGCAGCGAGGAGTGGGAGTGGGGTGTGGGCAGCAAGGAGTGGAAAGGATGAGTTTAAGCGGCGTAGGAATAAAGTGTTAGTCTCACTAAATAGTCTTGTTGTTCCACTCTTGCCAGGCACGTGTGTTACGGTCTACAAATATGTTTTTAATCACGAAAAACATCGTTTAACATAAAAATGTACTTATACATATACCTTCTAAGTTTTATTAACACTTAACATTTTTTAGCAAAAAATGCAATTTTTCGTTAGAATTTCACATTTTTGAGAAGTTTTCGGAGGCAGAAAATATTATTCAATCGGGCTGAAATTTTAATATGTTTTTAGGTACGTCGGTCCACAACTTTACCGCACTCGGCTGTTTCGAAGAGCCGACCTTTTATTTTTTCGCTCCACCCTATTGTATATAGATCTTCGTCTTTCGTCGTTCTTTTTATGAAACCCCGGATTCCTGGCGGATAATGTTTGCATATAGTGAAAAAATGTTAGAAATATCCGGCAATGAGTTTTCAGGTTTTTATAAATTGAATTGTTTATCAGCAGAGGAGCCATTCACCAAGGCCGTAGCCAGGGGGAGGATGAGGCGAATTTTATCCCCCCCCCCCAAATTCTTGAAACATGTAAATAATATACTCTTCTGTGTGAGGCTGCATATCACCCTCGAAATTTATTCCTGCTGCATCCCCTCCCCCCCGAAAATCTTTTCTGGCTACGGCCTTGGCATTCACTTTCAAACTCTTTCAAGACAACTAAGTAACAGGACAGTGAAAATTTTTGAAATTTATCAAATCATTTGAGCCTATCCAAAAAATGTGGCTTAGCGTCTGCATTCCACTAAAAATAAAAAATGTATTCTGTTTTTGATTGGGAAATTCAAAACAAAATTTCTAGCTTTATAATCAATTAAAAAAAATATATACTATTTGATTTAAAGTAGTTAGTTTGTAATGTGGGCGCTGTAGCCCGTGAGGTTCCTCCTGGTACTCAAGCTATAAAGCCTATTGTGCCACACCCATGTTTCTTCTCTAGACAGTACACCGAATCTGACCACCTTTACCGAGTTTTTTAGATTTCGGTGGATTTCGTTGTTTCTACAGTTCTGAAAATATACCTCAAGGTGCCAAACACACCCCATCGCACAGCGAATGACGCGGCCCTCTTTGCACAGCAAATGAGCCTCACCCACTGTGCCATCCAGCACAGTGTCTCCAGAACGTGGGATTTTTCGGTCCCCACCACTTTCCCATCTGGGAGAATACATGCAAGCGTAGCGTCGGTGAGTCGGCCAGCCTCGTGTAAAACCGAAAACGCACGAGGCACTATATATATATATATAGGTATAACTAAAATAAAAAATTATATTTTTATATTAATACAGCTTCACACTTTATGACATATAGATATTCCGTTTCCTTATAAAAATTTTGTTTCTATGAATTAAGGCACCAATGACGTAAATCTTTAGACAACCACAATAAATAAAAAAAACCCGCACAAAATTTATGGAAAAAGCCTTTTAATCAAATTGAATGAAAATTCTGGTTTATGATTATGCTTCACATACGTATTTCATAATTTAAACAAAAAATTCAGTAACACAGTCAACTTTTGTTTCGTGTTGTATCTTCTTCTTTAAAAAGTTGTTCCTCCATTCATTTAATCTAACAAGAAATTAAGTTTCTCTTCAATCTCTTCCTTAAAATTTAAAGGGCCGAAATAAACAAGAACGAGGGATTTGCCGTTCTCGAATTGTTGGGTCCCAATAATGGCCGGAAGTCTCAGATCCGTGTGACTTCAGAAGTTTCGACTTTTAGAGTTTAGTGAATTGTAGCCTCAGGAATTCCATGACGAGTTCTAGTTCTTAGCCTTGCTAACAGAATGTCGACTTTCGACCCATACGTGCGCATTTTATCCACTTCTACCTATTCATTACTTTTTTTCTCAGCGGAAGGTCGATCTGATAATAAAAAAGACCATATTATTTTTGACTATTGTGTTACCTTCGAAAGTGATAGGAAAACAGTTGGTCTGAAAAAATGTTGATAAATCTTGCAAAATGTTGTCAATTTCTCTGGAGCAGATGTTTCAAGAGAGTATTAATCGATTGATTAAAATTTATTAGAAAGGCATTTTTCAAACCGCTATATACATATAAATATTACAAAGCCAAAAAAAGAATTGAAAATTACAAAAAAATGACCAACACGCTTTCTGTAATTTCTTCTCGTAAGGGCTTTTATTCACAGAATTTGTTATTTCACAAAATAATATGACAAAATTCAGGAGTATCTTTAATTTCGACAACTGGTGAAACTATTATGATCATGACTCGTAAAAGATAGACCCGAATTATATAATGTTCACTCCTTTTTTTTACTATGAATGTTTGCTTCTCTTCAATTAATATCTTCTGTGCCTAAAATATATACATAGATCATTCCCAATAATTTCTCGAAAGAAATAAGATTCAATTTTGAAGATATGTTTTACCAAGCATTTGGAACTTTTGATCCTTATCGTACTTTACAGATGACAAACAGTATTTAAAAAGTT
Source organism: Andricus grossulariae (assembly GCA_011634705.1). Lineage (NCBI taxonomy): Eukaryota > Metazoa > Arthropoda > Insecta > Hymenoptera > Cynipidae > Andricus > Andricus grossulariae. Next base: position 142,662,340 of record JAABKJ010075445.1, read on the forward strand.
ATGCAAGCATAAGAAATTAATCAGGTTAACCCTTGCTCAGGAATGCGAGTTAATGTTGAGGTTACAAGTCAGGGTAATTATGGTGTGTTAATTTAAAAGTGAACTGCCATACCCGTCTCCCTCTTCCCATGAAGCAGACGAGTCATCGAGAATCGTCAGCGGAAACAATACAACTGCATTCGTCGTTCCTGCCATTGTTCATCAGAATTCCTTGAAAAAGTTGATTTTTTTACTCCTACATCGCACGTAAAATGTAACCCGGACCCAAACCGTAATTCAGCTATTATAACAGCTCAAGACATTGAAATCGGTAGTGAAGGACGTTTTTGGTACGTTTTATTGAGAAGAGTGACTCAAGGTAATCATTTTTTTTCGTGAATCTGAACCTCAAAAAAATTTGGCGGTAACATATTTAGTATTTACCCATACTGTAAAAAAATAAAAAAATGGTACCAGTTATAATGGTAAAATTACCAACAAAAAATTGGTGCAATTTTACTACTACGATTATGGGGTGAATACCACTTGAATGTTAGAAGTTTCAACCAATCTTGCGATTTTACCACTTTTACACTGACACTATAGCAAGGCGTTGTAGAAGTACAGTTTCTGCTTGTGAATCTGTGACTTTCAGACTACAATTAGGCCAATTTTTAGCCCGATCGGACAACTTTCATTTTGGAGGTGGGTACACTTCAGAAATTATGCCCCAGGTGTATCTTGGTTTGTACAGGTGACAGTACGTCGTACTTTTATGTTCAGCAAAGGCCCTTGTGGAAAATTCTTACATATTTAGATCGGTCATTGACCTTAGACCAAAGAGTTTAAATACCTGCCTACATATTTTCAGAATAGAAATAAATATCGTATTTTTATTGAGATTTTACATAGATGATATAAGTTTTATTTACGATTTTCTTGGGATAAAACATCACGATAAATTTAGAGAATAGGAGAGAAAGAAAGAGATAGAGAGAAGGTGATAGAAAGAGAGAAAGTTTAGTAATTGTCGAGTTGAATCGCGTTACCCGAAAAATCTAAAAAGAAATTGTATTGCTAATAAGTTTTTATTGAATATTGAGTTGATTTGAAAGTGTAATAAATAAAAGTGTGTTTCAGAAATCTAAATTAAAAGTTACGTGCGAATAGAAAAAGAACATGAACAGCCTAGGACTAGATTTTAAGATAGCTAGATGAAAGGGAAGAGAATTGTATTTACAAAATAGAGTAGGTTTGTATTAATAAATCCAAATTTGTGAGAAGATAGAATTTCATGCTTTCTCCAAAAGGTCCCTTCTTTTATGAGTTGAATTAATTAATTTTCTAAAAGTAAAATTTTACTTATACCAAGTTAACCTCTATATATGCACATTTCTCAAGGTTACAATATATATAACTGCCTGGGCCTAGTGATTTCATAGAAAAGACCAATAATTATTTTGTCAATTTTGTCTCTGATTCTGAAGTGAGCCATCAATGCAGGTTCAGCACAGCGCAGCGTCAGCCTTCAATCTAAAAGCAGGCAGATTATGACTTAGTCCCCTTTTCCTATGAACCCTACGTATTTGTTCCACTCAGCCAGTTGGATATAGTTAATATTAGTATCCTATAAATATGTATCGATCCGCCCTCCTTTACTGCGCTATATACCAGTAGAGCAGGCAACTTTAATAATGGAAAGTTGAGGTAACTGAAAACGGATCTTCAATACAATGGAAGTATTCAAAAGATGATAAAATTAGACAATTCCTTACGCATGAATATTATTGGGGTTTTGCCGAAAAATAGCAGGGAAAACATTTAACATAGGATTGTCATAACTTAAGTTCTTAATTTCAGCATTTATTACTTACTATGTGCTCCGGTATTTCAATTTGCAATTCCTGAATACAGAATCAATAATAGATTACCAACAGACGCTGCTTTCGATAGGCATTTCGATCCTATCACCTTTCGTCAACTCAGCATTCAGGTTATATATTCTTTAAAATAATTGCTAAAAGGAAACTAATTCGAAATAACATATCTCAAACATCAGCAAGAAAATTAAAAATGGGTCAAAAATCATAATTTAATTCACTCAAGTATGATTAGGATTTGTATTATTATTATGATAGGATTAGGCACACATGTTGAGAAACGATAAATAAAATAATTTTAATAAATTAAATTATTCAAACCGAGATCTCTTTAAAAAAAACTATTTGTAAATATAGTGGTAATCAGTGCCAAATCTCTCAGGGGATCAGTTTGCTCAAAGCTATTAAATATGCACCGACGTTCTATGATACATTTGGCCTTGTGTTTCTTTTCAAGATTATATAAGAAACGAGAAAAAGCTAACTCCAAAAATATTTCTAAAAATTCCCTGAACTCACAGGAAGACATTCATAGATGCCCGAGTAAAAATGCTTCGACTTGAGTTTGACTTGGCGCTGTCTTGAGTTCGTCTCCAAGACATCGATGTCTGGCTGCGTCTCAAAACTGAGACGAGACATAACATCAAAATCTTTATTATTGTAGGAAAAAAGCCGGGGGAACCTAACATTGCTAAAATCGATAATTTTCTAAGTATCACATACCCTTAAGATATAACTTTTTGATGCTAAAAGCTTCAAATAATACTGCAATTTTCTTTTTCGATAAAAATTTTTTGACTTTCGCCCTCATGTTATTATGGAGAGGGTGGGGTTAATATATATGGTTCTTTTTTTCACTCAAACGATTTTCAAATATTTCCCAGGTTTTTGCCTTATTCAATTCTTATGATTATGAATTATTTTTGAGGCATCCAGGGGAATTTCAATTAATTTTCATGGTTTTGAAGGGAAGTTCAAAGAATAAACAAACAAAAATTTTATTTCTACTCAAAATTCCTGACACTTTAAGGGTTCTTTTTTTTGCTTAAACGATTACAGAGATTGATTATAATGATCTTCCACTGAATTTTATAATAATATTGTAACACTTTTTCAAAGAATTTGATTACAATAAATCAGGAATTACACAGTATTCCACAGATTTTTACATTATCGAGAGTATATCCGAAAAATTCTTGAATCACTCGAAACAGCCGATACTTAGAGTCGAAATGCGACAAAATTTGAAACGATCTCGCAGCACATGGACATTCTTTGTCCTTTAAAAAAAAGAAAATTAGTCTCGTGTCAGTGTTTGGACGAGTTGGTCGCTTTTTGAACTGTTAAAGAAACCAAAAATAAAATTATAAAATTTGACTAGTTTTTGTTTAAACTGTGTTTATGTATACATAAATTTTTATAAAAGATTGCTCATCGCGTCTATCAAGTGCAATTTGGTGATCGGAAAGAAAATGGAAAAATCCTGAAGCCTTTGATACAGATGAGTTTTTTTCATACCAATTTGTGTGAATAAATTTTCTGTTGAGATATAACTTTTTAATGCTAAAAGCTTCAAATAATACTGCAATTTTCTTCTTTTATAAATTTTTTTGAATTCCACCCTTCATGTGATTATTGAGACGGGTAAGGGGGGTGGGAGGGGTTAATATATATGATTCTTTTTTTCACTAAAACATTTTTTTAATATTTCCAAGTTTTTTGCCTCTTTCACCTATTATGATTATGAATCAGTTTTAGGCATCCTGGGGAATTTTCAATTAATTTGTATGGTTTTGAAGGAAAGTTCCAAGAACAAACGAACAAAAATTTTATTTTTACTAAAAATTCCTGACTCTTTAAGGGTTCTCTTTTTTTTGCTTAAAAGAATACAGAGATTAATTATAATGATCTTTCACTGCATTTTATAATAATATTTTAACACTTTTTCAAAGAATTTGATTACAATAAATCAAGCATTGCACGGTATTCCACAGATTTTTACATTATCGAGAGTGTATCCGAAAAATTCTTGAATCACTCGAAACAGCCGATACTTAAAGTCGAAATGCGACGGAATTTGAAATGATCTCGCAGCACATGGGCATTCTTTGTCCTTTAAAAAAAAGAAAATTAGTCTCGTGTCAGTGTTTGGAAGAGTTGGTCGCTTTTTGAACTGTAAAAGAAACCAAAAATAAAATTCTGAAATTTGACTAGTTTTCGTTTAAACTGTGTTTACTTATACATACATTTTTATAAAAGATTGCTAATCGCGTCTATCAAGTGCATTTTGGAGATCGGAAAGAAAATAGAAAAATTGGAATTGGCAGATGGGTACATATGATCTCCTATCTAATACAACGCTGCTGAAGACTGGTGACCTTCTCAGCATAAGACATCAGCCAATTGTGACTCTCAGTTTCCTATCATTACCCCCCCCCCCTTCCAGTAACAGAAGTTTGGTGGGACTGACGTTACCATAAGACTCTCCACCATACCACGAATGACTTCTTATGTATATAAGAAACGTCGTTCTATATTCTTCAGATAAATGATGGAGATATTTTTTACCTGAAGAGGCTCCACGTCGTGAGGCGAAAGATCGTTTTTAAATAAACAGAAAGATCAGTAGATCAAAAACTAACATCTTCGTATATATAATACAAGATAAAAATTATTTGGATGTTTCAATGCAAAGAATATCCTTGACTGATTTTTATGTTATGAACTGATGAATTAACTATTATTAACTGTTGATTGATTCTTTTTTCTTAAAAAAATTGAATTGCATAAAGATTGAATTTGAATTATTTTCAATTAAGTCACATAAATTTATTATTTACATTAAGTTTATGTGATTTAACAATGGCTGCTGTTTTTATGATAAAAATTCATTTTTCCTTTTAAATATCTTCATTAAAATTATATAATTTTTTCAAGTGTTTGGGATGTTGTGAAGTGAGTATCCGAATTTAAATTTAAAAATTACATGTGCCATTATTTCAATTGTTCCTGGTATTATTTTAAATGTTATGAATAATTAAAATTTGAAGATAAATATTAAATACAAGTTATTCTAATATTTCAATGAAAATAATTTTTCCATGCATTTCATGTTGTGAGCTGATTAATTAATTATTAGCTGATTAATTTTTTTCCATTTTCAAAATTATATGTACATATGCTTTCATTTTTCCCGGAATTAGTTTAAAACGTTATTATTAATTAAAATTTTGATAACAACATAAAGTAAAAATTATTTGAATGTTTCAATAAAAATAATTATTTGATACTTTTTATGCTCTGAACGGATTAACTAGTTATCAGCTGATTAATTTTTTCACAATATTTAATTACATAAAGATCAAATTTTGATTGATTTTAATTAGGTAACATAAATTGATTATTCACTTTAAGGTTATGTAATTGAATATTGGCTATAATTTTCATAACATTTTTTTTTAAATACCTTCATTATAATTATATAATTTTTTTGAATGTTTGCGTTGATCTTAAATGATTTTATGTATTCGATTTTCGAAATATATTATGTACATATGTTTTGATTTTGTATAAAGTTTGTATAAAAGTTTATTAATAATTTAAATTTTAAATAATTCAATTGAAAATTTCAAAAATATGTATTAAAAATTAATTCAATATTTCAATGAAAACATTTGTGTAATGCTTTTTCAGGGTGGTTTTGAGTAAATTTGGAATTTTAAATTTCACAATATTTTAGTTTCAAAGTCCAATATTCGATATGTCTGGACAATTTCGCAATTAAATATTTATTTGTAATGTCATATCTTAAAATTTTCCGATTTTTAGTTAAAGGTTTAAACAAACAAATAATTTCAAATTATTCTAAAGGAAGGTTTGAAATTGAAAAATAAAAAATTTATTTCAAAATAAAACAAGATAAAAAAAAACTTTCTAAAATTGATGCATCAGTAATTGAATAACTTTGGTAATTTTAAATGATCACAATTGAGGGTCCGGATACAATAAGGGGACGACCGCTCGAAAACGTGAAAAACTGCTATTGTCCAAACGTCTTGTGATGACAAAATTTCGCCAAATTCTATTATATTTTAAAATATAAATAGTCTCCTCTCAGACAAATATTATTGAAACTATTTGAAATTTGGAACACATACGTTTTATATACTAGAGATGCCTACAAAATCAACAAAAGAGTAAAAAATGCCAATCGTTTAATAATAATTAATTGCAAATGGAGACCTGACGGTAAGCACGTATTTTTAGCTTCGGCGAAGAAAAGTATCGAGGGAACTTTATAGTTCAAGAGCTGGTGACGTTTTTCGTGAAGTGGGAGTATAAGTCCTAGTTATTGGCGAATATATCTGGGAAATGACCCTTGTCTTTTGGTCTTTTGATCCATCGTCGGTTTGAGCCTTCGATTTGAATCAGCCAAAGCTCTCGCAGCAACATAAACTGAGCAATTGGCGGTCGAGAGTTCGGACTCTAGCGAGATTTCTTCACGAAGGGAGGCATTAATTTCAGCCAGTTCTTGAGGCTTAGGAGGAATTTGCATGTCAATGTTCCTTCTTGTCCTGAAATCGTGATCATCTCCCAGAAGGAGCCTGCTTTCCGCGGTTGGTATTGATGACGCTTCTTATCTTCTGCTGCAGCTCGATCAAGCATCGGTTGTGGAAGCACTCCGCGTACATATCCATTTTTCCAGTATATGTATATATTATATATATTCGGTTCGGTTTTGATTCCTTAGGAATCCAACCGAAGGGCCTATGACAAAGCCACCGAACGTGTTCTCAGGTTGCGGATAGATGGTCCCTGTACCAAGGGCTTCTGCTGAGGCGTAGCAACCGTGCCGAAAGCTGAATGGCACCTGGGTGAAGTGTCTTAAACGGTGACTCTGGGATACCAGGCGACCTCTCAGAGTTTGCAGCCTTATCCTTGCATGCTGGGCTCTACAAGGATGGCCGTTCCCTTTTCCCTAGCTGCTCGTGGAAACAACAATGATGACACCAAACATAGTTGTAGTAAGTGCGATTAAAAACAATCGAATGCGCAGGGCTCCCGAGAATGGGTCGGACAACAATACCGGCTATCCTAGGGTTGGGGGAGCTAATCAAGACGGAGTCAATGTGATTGACCAGCAGAATCTCATTAGTTTTAAGTGGATGGATCGACTCAGGGACGACACGTGCGAGTGTCTCGCTTACTCTTATTCCTTTACATTCACGCTCCTTAAGGAGCGAGAAAGATAGATAACCTGCGTTCCGCCAGCTCTGCACCCAGAGCTCTCGCATTTTTCGCATAAACGTCTGCAAAATCATGCCGAGAAACTCCGGAAAAGGGGTTATGTAAGCGGAGCGTCTACTCAACCGCAGCCAGAACAAGCCGGCAACAGAAAAGGAGAGGCGACACTGAGACCACACGCGAGCAGGCATCCAATCGAGGAAGAGTGATGCTTCAGGACCCGGAGAAACATCAACATTCAGGTTTCGCTCAAGCCCAAAGATCTGGGTGAACTGGATGACGAGCTTCGTGGAGATTTTTCCAAAGAATCCGACCTCTGGACTATCAATTAAAGTGTGTGTGATGCAGCGAGAGCTTTGCCAGATGCAAACCGTAAAAAAAACCAGCGGTTGATCATAAAACCAAAAGACAAATACATCAAATCAGCACAAAGATAGGCTAAGCAAGTCAGTACGCTTCCCGCATTCAGTGCGTGATTGACTAATTAACATCTAGTAGGACTTTCACTGCCAAGGTTTGACGGTTCGCGCGCGAACTGCGGGTCTGTCATCACACACTCAACAAGTCAAAGCTACTGACAATCAGGCAGCATATCGTGGACAGAATACACCTGGCCCGAATTTTCACCTTATATCTAAAGTCGGAAGAGCCCATTCCAGAGTGGTTAGTTGAAGGGCGCACAGTGCTCCTACAGAAGACGGGCAACTTAGCTGACCCTAAAAATTACAGGCCCATAACTTGTCTGAACACACTGTATAAGATCTTCACAGCTATCCTTAATGATAGGATTATTCGGATAATTGGACCTCTGTGGTAAGAGATGTAAGAACAACGCGGCTCAAAGAAAGGCGTAGCAGGATGTCGAGAGAACCTGTTCATCGATAGATGTGTCTGTAAAGACGCAGCATTCTTTCAGCTTTACCTATCGATGGCCTGGATTGATTACCGGAAAGCTTTTGATTCAACCTCCCATAGACTTATCATTTGTCTGTTGGAAAGCTTAATATATATATATATATATATATATATATCGCTAAAAGTAAAATATTATAAAAATTATGATATATCTGATAAGTACAGCCATCCCATCTGCAATCTGTGAGCTATCGTTTATACGATATGTGCATATATGCTGTAATAAATCACTGAAATAGTCATAATTTACATTGTTAATAAATTTTTTTGTAATTACTTTAATAAGTTTTTACTTGATTTAGAAAAGATGAGGAATGCTTATATGCTTGTCTTATCCCTAGCGATTATCCTTAATTCTCACGGGGAATATAATAATATAAGTAACCAGGACAGTTAAAAGGGACCTATCGTTCAAAAAAATCAATTTCACTTTTTTGTCAATTCTGATAGAAAAAAGTACGTTCTTTTTAATGAAACAAACTGTATATTTTTAACTGCATCATTTATTTAACAAATGCACTTCAGAGAAGAACACAGCAACTTAAAGAACTTGAAAAAAACCTTAAGACTTGTTTTTGGACGATAGGTCCCTTTTAACAGTCCCGGTCACTAATATATCTGGAACTTGTTTAAATTATTTAACACTCAACCCGTAAACTTGGATCATTCATGTCCCAGCGAAAATTAGGTGACTGAGTTACTCTGTTGTTTATTTACAAAAATTGTTTGAATAATTTATTTTTATATGAAAGTCTTTTGCATGTTTGGTGAGCAGAGACTTCAGTTGTGGTCCCTGAATTTTTTCAGATTTTTCCTACCAGTGAAAATGATAAGAAAATGCAGCGATCAAGCAATATTTATTCATGCCCCTGGTCCAGATCTAACGAGTAGAAGTTGCTCTTCATATTATGGATTTTACTCATTCTTATGATCAATTTTCTAGATTTGGCGATGAGTTGAACGCAAGATGTCTCAAATTGTAATTATGACGCAAAAATATATAAACTTTTAAATGATTGTACTTTGAATGTCGCAGATTTATTTTCTGCACAGATATTCCTCTTTGACGCCGCGTAGGAACGACGAGTGTGTGAATTCGTCCGCATGAGAAAATAAAATTATTCCAAGAACGAAACCTCTACAAATCTTTGTAGCTCACCCCAAAGGGTTTAAATCTTCAGTGTATAGTAATTTCAACAATTTAAAAAAATTCGTTCATACGAAAAATATTTTATAAAAATCTGGATCCACTTCGGTGCTGCAAAATTCTGGTCACGTGGGTATACATAAGAAAAATTTTATCCTCTGTTTCTTGTTGCAGAGTTGAGTTTAAGGTTCGACAGTTTACCTAACGGCGCCCCTATTCCGTATAACCTAATTCCGAACCTTCTTACTCTACTGACTGAAATTATTCTCCTGCGAGGTTTCTACCTCCTGCCGACCCTCAAAGCTCTCTAAGTGTCAGGTCCAGATCTCATCCTGTCAGGCATTCTTCTTTAAGCATACTTGGATATACATTGGAAAAACTGAGATTTGTTCGGTTTATTTCCAAGACGAACCTGAACCGCCTATTCGAAATTCGAAAATACACTTTTTCTCTAGATAAATCATTTAATTTGCGCGTTTTGAACACATTCTTCCTTGCATTCTTCTAGCTCACGCCCATTTAAATTATCTGGATAGCTGATGATGATCTTTTTTTCATTGCGGTTTTGTACAGAGACACCTGGAACGTCTATTACAAAAGAAATAACTTTAACGTTGGTTATGTTCTTATTTTTGTGGTACGGAACATGGAATAAATACCATCTGTTTCCACGGATAAAACTTTTTCTCTCTGTATCTAATAAGAATTAGGTAATTTATCTACTCTCTCTGGTGATCGTGGGACCTTGTAGTTGGTGGGAGGGCTTATGGGTCTCATAGGGCTATAGATCTGGATAGGTGAACCAGAGAGTTATTTCATCCAAATTGATCAAATTTTCATCTAAATTTTTATTATTAAAATTTTCATCGTTATCTTCAATAAAATCTGAAAAAATTTCTTCAGGATCGCTTAAGCTTTTATTTTCGCTCGATTCACTGGAACTGGAAAAATAATTAGGATTTTCTGCGTTGCTATCTTCTGCTTCTTCTTGAATTTTTAATTTTGTTTTTTTCATACATGATTTCTTTTTTTTTTGTTTATATTTTTATAATAATTTGGATCACAGTCTGAATTGTCTGATATATATAGTAATGATTTCTTGTTGAGAGTCCTTTTCACAATTATTTCCGCTATTATCTTCTTTAAAGGTCTCTTGAATATCTTCTTGTATATTAACTGGATTTTTAATTTCTTCAGTTTGATTTCTTGATTTTCGTCTTGTTGCCATTGCGTGGCATTTTTATTCTTTTATTTCATTCAGATTTGGAAGTTCATTTTGATTTAGTAATACATAAATTTTTTTTTGACTTCATTAAATAATTCTTCAGTGAGAATATCGTTTTATTTATTTATTTTCATGCTAGGATTTGAACTCGAACTTGGATTGAAACTCGACTGTGAGTTTGGACATGGATTAACATTCGATTTTGAACTTGTATTAGTACATGATTTAGAATTTGATTGCGAGTATTTGTTAGTACTTGATTTTGAATTTGATTTTGAGCGCGTAATGTATGTTTCTTGATTAACTTTCATTATTTTAGTATCTTCTTCTTTGATGTTAATATCTTCTACTTCTAGCGTAGAGTATGTTTATTGATTAACTTTCATTATTTGAGTATCTGCTTCTTTTATTTTAGTATCTTCTTCTTTTACTTCAATATCATCTTCTTCTAGTTATACATTAACATCTGTGGGGTTTCTTGATAACGCGTCTGCATTTACATTCACCTTACCTGCTTTATAGACAACTTGAAAGTCATATTTGTGTGCGTATAGATAGAGGCGGAAATGTGTTACACAAAATATAATTGCTAGAGCTTCTTTTTGATCAGTGTCACACTTTCTTTCATTATCATTTGAACTTCGAGAGGCGCAAGCAATAAGTTTATCTTTCCCAATTTTTCCTTGTGATAAAATTCCACCAACGGCAAATCCTGATGCGTCTGTCGTTAGTACAAAAAGTTGCGAGAAATCTGGTCTTTGTAATAAAGGCTCGTTACATAATTTTATTTTTAAAGTGTCAAATACAGTTTGCTGGGAATCCGTTCACACAAATGGTGTGTCTTTTTTTAATAATTTATTCAAAGGTCCGGCGATTTTTGAAAATCTGTCGGCAAATTTTCTATAATATCCTGCTAATCCTATGAATTCTACGATATTTTTGGTTTTTTGGGTACTGGAAATTTCTTGACGGCTTCTACTTTCTTAGGGTCTGGTCTCACTCCGTTTTTATCGATGATATGCCCGAGGTATTTTACTTCAGGGCGGAAAAATTCGCATTTGCGGGTTGTAATTTAAGATTTGCGTTATGTAATCTATTTATTAATTTTGTTATTTTTTTCATGTTCTTCCAAAGTGTCCGCATAAATAACTATATCATTTAGGTAGACAAAAAGTTCAGTTTCTTGAAGGCCAGTCAATACTGGGTCCATAAGACGTTGAAAGGTGGCAGGGGTGTTTTTAAAACCAAACGGCATGCGGTCGAATTTATAGTGTCCGAAGGGAGTTGAGAGGGCTGTTTTGTGTGAGTCTCTAGGGTCCATTTTTATCTGATGGAATCCCCATGCTGAATCAAATACCGTAAAGTATTGGGCTTTCCCTAATTGATCTAAAATTTCTGTAATGTTTGGAAGTGGATATGAATCACTGATAGTTTTTTCGTTTAATTTGCGATAAACTGACGGACACTAGTCGGTGGGACTTAAACTAAGGAGCGATCCTTCCAGGAGGTAATGGCAAAGCCTCCTGGAATGTCGAGGGCGCGAGTTCTCATGCTCCTAAGCTACGATATGATTGCCGCGTCAAGAGCTGAATGGCACCAAGATCAACAAATCCTTGCACACCCCGGCCTGCCCCCCTCAGTAGAGGCGGACAGGCCGGGGTCTAAAAGGAGGTGTCTAAACGGAGACTTTGGGACACCAGGTCGAATCCCATAGTATGTAGACCCACCCCCTGAACGCGGGGATTTGCCGGGGGTGTTTCTTATTTCCCTAGCTTCTCGTGGGACTCAAATGAGTCCTCATAAATTGAAACAAACTAAAACTAATGAGGGACCCGTTCCGGGACCCTTCTCCAAACCCACCGCCAAAAGTGGGAGGCAACTTAGGGGGCAACCCACCAGAGGCGGTGCGAACCAAAGATAACGGTGGAGACAATCTTGTTGAAGCCGTAGAAGTGCAGCTAACGGAACTCTCTGTAAGGAGAAGATAACGTTGCGGAGCACAGAGAAGAAGAGACCGCAAAGCGTGTCTCACAAACAGCAGCCAAGGCACCCCACAGGGGGCAGTGGCTGCGGCAACCTTACCTGGAGCAACTCCTCAAGCTAATCTTATTGGCAAGAGGAAGAAAGGCTTCAGAGATACTCGCCCAAACAAGGAGTTAAAATGGCAGAAGGCTCTGGTCACACAGGGCCTTACGCTCGCGCAGATGGCTAACAAAGCCTTGGTGAAGGTTGTCGTTGCGTCGGGTTATCCTGAGGACTGTCTAGCTCTTGAGGAGTTGGACGGGATGAGGGATGAAATCTGTGAAGGGATTGACGCATTACCCCGCGAGAGGCGCGCCCTCAAATTCAATGACATCTCCATGAGGTCGGGGGCCATCGTTGTGGAGGCCGCGGACACCTGATCGCGAGACTGGTTTGTGGAAAAAGTCCCAACGTTTAGGCTCAAAGAGGGCCTAAACTTGGAAGTCAAAGGGACGGAGTGTCTGCAGAGGTACCGCAGAACGACCGTACTGATTCCCGGTATCCCCGAAAGTCCGACGGTCGTTCTGGGGCGCCTGAGTTTTCAGAACCCGTCTCTGCGAACTGATCCGTGGAAGGTCTATTCCGACAGGTAGAGTTCCAGGTTGAAGGGGAGAGGCTGGATTCTGGTCGTCAGTCTTCCTGAATCCTCAATCAGAGCCCTTGCAGCTTTTGATTACCGCCCCTATTTAAGGGCGAGTAGGGTTACCTTCCGAGTGACCCAACTGGGCTCCGCAGGGGGAACAGAAGCACCCAGAGGTGCCCCGAATTAGACTGTCAATGGCTGAGACGGGAATCTCCATAATACAGATTAATTTGCACCACAGCAAAGGCGCCTCGGCGGTTCTAGCCAGACGCATGTCTGTGGTGCGGACAGGACTCGCCCTAATCCAAGAACCCTGGTTATGCAGGACAGGATTTGTGGCTTGTCAGGGTGTGGCTCCATATATAAGGGGCCGCTCGAAAAAACTCCAAGGGCATGCATAGCCGTCAAGGGTATGGATGCGATCTTGGTGCCTGAATTCTGCTCTCGAGATCACACCGTTATTAAGATGAGACTCAGGGGCAGTAGTGGAGAAAGGTTAGAGGTGTTTATTGCCTCGGCCTATTTTCCTGGCGATGCCGGGGGACCTTAGCCTCCCAGAGAGGTGAAGGCTCTAATTCGGCACTGTCAGGAGAATAAAATCCCTCTGCTGTTGGGCTGTGATGCGAACTCTCACCATACGGTGTGGGGAAGCACAAACATCAACGACAGAGGGAGAGATTTAATTGAATATATAGCAGGCACAGAGCTGGAGATTCTACGCAAAAAATAATGCTTAATCAGCACACGAAATTCACTTTTTTCCATTTTCGTTAACATTCACGAGGTTCTCTCCCTTCAATGGCTATGAAACACAAAATAAATGACCTAGCTTGCTGAAAATTTAACAGTAGTCTATTCATAGATGGTGTTGAGGGGATCAGTGGTGCATTTAAAGTGACTGCGCAAAAAGTTCAAGAAGTCACTGACTCATCAAACAACTGCCAACAAGGCGCTTCCTTCAGGGCGAGGCTCTGCCATGGCTGGTATCCCTATTCGGAGCTGGAGCGGCCAGGGGTCCTCGAAGGAGAGTTGTGTCAAGACAGTATGATTGCACAAGCAAACCGGAACCCGAAGGCCTTAAAGGCGCGCGATTTTAAAATTTGAGTTTTCAATCTCTTCCTGACTACTTTAAGCTTATACATTTTCAATTAGATCAAATGTTACATTTGAACGTAGCGTATGCACGAATTTAACCTAATTTAACTCATTTCAATATTGAAACGCAGTTTGATTTTCTCGCGCGTTTACCAAAAACTTTGGGTTCCGGCTTCCTTTGGATACGCGGTAACTAAAAAGAAGCTTTTCGACTCTTCATACATAATTCCATAATCATAGCTAAGTAGATGACTACTTATTTTTCGGCCTGCTGGCCTTAAAAAATTTACTAGCTCACACTTCCATTTTTTACAGAATTTTCTTAAAACTAACCCTTAAATAATAACATCCATCCAAACCTTATCTCTAGGACCGCTCGCCCTCATCGTCTTGCCTTCCTGACTTCGCCTCGCTTCGCACGCATGTCCCTACTTTCTCGCTTTCCCTCGCATTGCCAAACTCTGCCTCCGCGGCTAATACCTAATACTTATCCACTATTTAAAATAATTACAGATTACTTATATCTACTTCCTCTTCTGTTTACAATCTTTACTTCTCCATTCGTCTTCCTTTTTCCTTCTCTTCTTCTCCATCTTACCCAACACTTCCTTCGCCCATGATACTGCCCTTTTCTTCTTTCTTTCATGCATCAATACCTTCATGCTTATCCCACTCCTTTCCACCTCTACGCATTTCTCTAATCAGTGCTTCACTTGTGCATCCCCCCTTCGGCACAATTCACACATCCTCTCCTCCCTAGAAACCCAGAACCTATTAAAACCCTCCATGCACCCACATCTCATCCTCACTATAAGCTCCGGACTTCTTTTCTCTCATTTCTCACACAAATATTGCGCTCTCTTCCTTGGCATAATCGACCCATAGTTCCCGTTAAGCCTTGACTCACTGATTCCCTCCTAACCTGCAGCCTTCTATCTTTCCCTGCTGTTTTCCTTTACCATCACATATAACTCTTTCTTCAGTTTTCACCTTTAGTTTATGTATCAGCAAGTCTTTGGAGACGGGCTTCAACATGCTTGAAAAGGGACCACACATGGTTCGAAACCCAACCCTGCTGCTTTTGACCTTCTTAACTTCCTTATCTGTTTCTCTATCTTCTGGTCATTCAACTTCTCCGTATCCGCCTCCCTCGTTCTTCTACTGCCATCATCTCTGCTCCTTGAATCTAAGCCCTGAAATGATTCTTTGAAAAACTCCCTCCACTCCTCACTCCCTATCTTCTCGCTTATCCCCACTCTACGCTTCCCAAACCTATTTATTATCTTCCACCTGCCCGCCTCTGTCTTAACGCTGCCCAACTCCTCTTCCAGATTTTTCTTCTTTTTCTGTTCTTTCTTCTTAGACATCAATCTAAACCACTGACTCATTTCAAGGTACTCCTTCCTTTCCGCAGATTCCTCTTTCCACTTCTTGTACTTCCTCTTCACCTTTCTTTTCATCTTTTTACATTCCCTATCCCACTACTACCTAAAATTCTTTTTAAATAATACTTATTTCCAGCGAAAAACACAAACATAAAACATGTATAATATTTTCAATAATTTATCAATCAGGTTTTCAACATCGGGTGCAAGATTTTCGAGACATACCATTACACCACTTTTTTGGCAGGAAAATAAAATTTTATTTATAAATAAAATTTTATAAGAGAAAGGGGTGACAGTAAATTCCACCCCAGCTACCTGCGTACAGTTCCCCCACTACGCGGCTTCCCTCACTCAGCCGAACAGCTGCCGTCGAGCCTGGTCAGCAAGAGTCCTTTGTACAAATGAGGACTAAAATGCGGAATATCAAATTCTTTTAATCTAGCACTTGATAATTTACCAATATAATCTTCCAAATTTGGGAATTATAACGATTCGAACACTGGGAGTGCAAAATTATTTAAGGATAATTTTTCGAAATGCTATTGTTTGAGAAATAAACAAAATTTATTATGTTAGTTAACAAGTTTTCAAATCTGGTCAAATTTTAGCTTCCGGATTTTCCTCAAATTAAGTTAAATATTACCCCAATAAATTAAAGCTTCTGCATTTGATTTGAGTAAAATATACTGCAAAATTTTCCATAACATTTCACATAAACTCGAACCATTTATTCTTTAATTTTCAACTTTTTAAGTCAAATGACATATCATTGGAATCATTGTAATTCGCAGATTTGGAAGATTTTATTTGTAAATTACCAAGTGCTAAATTTAAAAAATGTTATATTCCGCATTTTAGTCCTCATCAGGTACAGAGGACTCCCGCTGACCAGGCTCGGCGGCAGCAATTCGGCTGAGTGAGGGGAAATCGCGTAGTGGGGGAACCGTACACAGGTAGCTGGGTGCAGAATCGTCATCTTTCCAGAGAAAAATAGGGGAATAGAAGACTAACTGTGATCCCCGCAACAGGTTAAATTAATATGGAATGTACCTGGAACAAATCTTAGGGATTAAATTTTTAAATAATTTACCTCGAGAACAGGAGCCATGTTTACAATAATGTAAATCAATGCAAGTAAAGATTTTCCAGTTGCTTCAGCCAGGACTTTAATTAGAGATATAAAAGAAAATTCAGTTGGAGGTGTACCATTAGATTCTTGATAAGTGGCAATGAAATCTCGAAAATTTGAGAGCAAATTTGGTTCTCCAGTTTTGAGATCCAAATTTTCTGAATGAAGTTCTCCTAAAAGACACAAATAAATAAATAAAATTCGAATTAAAAAAATATCAAATTAAATAAAGGTGGCCGCAAAAATTCATTTTCAAAATTTCCTGATTTTTCCTTGCCTAATTTATCACCTTTCCCGTCAATTAATATTTAAAGACTAAAATTCTAATGTTATAAAATTTTCAAGTTAAATTCAAAAGAATTCAAATCATTTTGGAAACATTTTTTAAATCCAAAAAATTCCAATTATTTCAGTAATATTCGAGTGAATTATCAAAAACTGGTCAAAACTTTGGATAAAATTGAGTAAATTTACTTTGAATATTTTCTGAGAAACTGCTGCCATTTCGACAATTTTTAACTTTTTTGAAATTGTCAAAGTTTTGACCATTTTTTGATAATTCGCGTTTTCAAGTTCTAAAATTCAAATACTCATCACTTTTTTCAACAATTTTTTTTCGCAAAATTGATAAGATACTCTTTACAAGCACTTGCAAATTTTTTCAAAATCCTTACAATCCTTAAAATCATCAAAATCCTTTAAAGTACCTTGAAATGTTAAAAAATATCGTAAAATATTTAAATACCCTTGAAATATTGGAAATCTCTTTGAAATGTTTTGAAATATTTTTAAATTCCCTAATATATATTTTTAATCCTTTGAAATATTTTGAAATCACTTATTTTAAGTTCAATTTTATAGAATCTTGTATTAAACGATACGCTTAATATTTCCGTATTTATTACTCAATTGTAACGACAATATTTTACTGGAAAAAAGACGTACGGTAATGACGTCTGAATTGACAAAAATCGAGGGACAGACTTTAAGGTTTTTACAATATTATTTATTTGACTTGAAAAATGGGCATACATTGAATTTATGTTCATCTAAAGCTTACAAACTTGATACGTTAAGCGTTTTTTAGGTTACTGTCTAAAAAAAGGAGAAAAGCAGTTTATCCTTGGGCAAAGTGAGGTTGGGACGTCGTACGGTAATGACGTTTGGGGTGTTCTTTTATTAAATTAAAGTAAATAGGAACGCAAATAAAAAAAGGGAGGACCATTTTGTAGAGGATGATAATAACTATTCACTAAATTAAAAAAAAAATTAGTAAGCGTTTCTGAGTTAATGTTATATTACTAGGACTTCAGGTTTGCCTCCAATTTAACAATGACCCATATCTAAATTTAATGTAATGTACAGTAATAGTCAAACAATGTAGCATTCAACATATATATATATATCTTTGGGTCCTAACACCCAAGGATTCGACGAAATATGAAAATTGCCGATAAAGAAAATTTCGGAAATAAAATTGCCAAGACAGGAACATTTTCGAATAATAAAATTTCCGATTCTGAACAATTAAAACTAACTGTGAACTCGATCTCGAGTTTTTCCACTTTGTTTGTATTTATAAATATATGGTGCTCATTTCACAAGCACATTGCTTCCCGTTAGCAAATGTATTTGCTTCATCATAGAGAAAGCATTAGTGATTTTTTAAATAATAGGCAAACTAAAGTTCTCATTTCGATCAGAATTATTCTATTTAAAAATTTACATCGATTTCGAATTATGTTAATTGAAAAATAATAACTAAAAAAACCGTTCTTTCAAATATTATGCATTACCATAGCTTCGTTACTCTTCAATAAAATGTATTGATATTATGGGTCAATCAGCTGTCCTTCAGGAAAATCTTCATCTACTCAGATTCCCAGGTTCCTCTCTTCTGTCTCTATCAGTGAATACAATGATAGAATACAATAAATACATATATATGTATATTTTTCTATACCTATACATATTGTTTAAGTTCCAGTTCCAGTTGAAATTATCAAATTATTGTTGTTTTATGGCATTTTGTGTATAATAATAAGGTCTATAATAAATTGAAGTCAAAATCCATTTTTTTGGTATTGAGAATACCATTTTTTATTTGAGGCACACACGACCTTAAATATTTAATTATTTCCTATTGAATTTAATCACAAAATCAATTGCGACTTTGAAGAGTCACTTACAAGGAAATAAGATCGCGTGGATGCCGATTTGAATTCGGCTTTACAGAATAAAAGTAGATCAAAATCCATTAGAGAAGTATTTTTTGTTTTCATCTAATCTCAAAAAATAGGGTACTATTTTTTGAGATATCGAAGTTTGAGTATTTACACTTAGACACTTGACTTGATACTATAGAGCTACTATAGAGTCAAGCGCTCTGACGTCAATACTCAATCCTTGATGTCTCGGATACTAAGGCCAATAGGATCATGAGAAAAAAAATTTTTCGTATTGATTTTGATGTACCTTAACTCTGTCAATCTCTAATGTTGAGGCGAATTCCCAAAAACTGCGTGATTTTTAGGCAAACTCCCAAAAACTGCGTGATGTTGAGCCGAACTTCCAAAAATTTCAGAATAAATTTTTTGTTCACCGGAATTTATGTTTACTGTTGCCTGGTTTTTTCCTTTATTGTCAAAAAATACTTTACGAATGATACCGTCACGAAGCGTATACAATCCGGCAATCCATCCATCGGCTTACACGATTGTAGTCGGTTTAGAAAAATGAAAATTTTGTAATATATTATCCAATGGAATTTGAATATGCTGCATTATCTTCGTCATTTTTTCACGAGAAAGTCAAAGAAAGATTTTGATTATCGGTTAATATTTCAAGTCCCAGTTGATCTTTACAGATTTCTTTCATTTCAAACTGACCTTTTATTCCTTAAAGAAATGTGTGGAGAGATTAAAAAAATTCTCAGGTAAATTTTTCCCCTCGATGGCTCCTTTAACAGAATGAGAAAAAAATGTCCATATTTTAATAAAGGTCGGCTATAATCGGGTTCAAAGAAACTTTTTTGCAAAACTTATTTCTGTTTGTTTTATATAAACTGTGTTCAGATGCAAAAATGTGAAACGGAAATTTCAACACCTTTTTTTGATGAAAATTCAATAAATTTGTTAGAAATTCACCCTTTTTCTTTGAAAATTCTACTGTTTTGATAAAAATTCGTCTTTTCGGTTTGAAAATTTAATAATTTGCGTAGAAAATTTACTTTTCGATTAAAATTCGTATTACGGCGTTCAAAAATCAACTGAATTCTTTTTTGGATGAAAATTCAACTATTTTTTTGCAAATTTGTTTTTAATTCAAAAATTCATCTATTTTAGTAACAATTGCATCTTTCTTGGATAAAAATGCAACTATTTGATTGAGAATGCAACAATTTTGTTAAAAAGTCATCCTTTTTGGTTGAAAATTCAAATTTTCTGTTCAAAATTCTAGTTTTTCGTAGAAAATGTACTTTTTGTTGAAAATTCATATTTTGCTGTTGAAAAGTCAAATGAAATCTTTTTTGGATGAAACTTCAACTGTTTTTTTTTTTTTAATTTTTCTCTTCAATTTAAAAATTCATCTCATCTTGGATAGGAGTGCAACTTTCCAGTTGAAAATTAAACTATTTCGTAGAAAAGTTACTTGTTGAAAATTCATATTTTGGTGTTGAAAAGTCAACTGATATCTTTTTTGGACGAACATTAAATTATTTGTTTGAAAATATTTCTTTTTAATTTAAAAATTCATCTATTCGTGGATAAGAGTGCAACTGTTTTGTACAAAATTTATCAATTTCGTTACAAAATCATCCTTTTCGGTTTCAAATTCAACTGATTGATCAAAAATTAAACTATTTCGTAGAAAAGTTACTTGTTGAAAATTCATATTTTGGTGTTGAAAAGTCAACTAATATCTTTTTTGGACGAACATTCAATTATTTGTTTCAAAATGTTTCTTTTTAATTAAAAAATTCATCTATTCTTGGATAAGAGTGCAACTCTTTTGTAAAAAATTCAACAATTTCGTCAAAAAGTTATCCATTTCGGTTTCAAATTCAACTAATTGATCGAAAATTAAACTATTTCGTCAAAAATTTATTTTTTGCTCAGAACTCATATTTTTATGTTGAAAAGTCAAACTGAAATATTTTTGGATGAAAATTCAACTACTTTTTTGAAAATTTGTTTTTTTAATTAAAAAATTTATCTATTTTAGTACAAAATTCATGTTTCTTGGATAAAAATGCAACTATTTAGTTGAAAATTCAACAATTTTGTTAAAAAGTCATCCTTTTTGGTTAAAAATTCAACTGTTTTGTTGAAAATTCGCCTTTTTTATTTAAAAATTCATCTGTTTCAGTGGAAATCTCATCTTTCTAGGATAAAAATGCAAATTTTAGGTTGAAAATTAATCTTCTTTGCTTCAGGATTCAACTATTTTGTTAAAAATTTTGTCTTAATCACTTCGTTAAGAAATCATTTTTTTGGTTGAAGATTCATACTTTTAGTTGAAAATGAATTCCTCTGGTTGAAAGTTGAACTATTTTGGTGAAAAGTGATTTTTCCTAATATATATATATATATATATGTATATAAAATTAAAATAACTTTGTATCTTCAGATCGCTTTTCGAATTTAAAAATAAAAATCTTTGCCAAGTCGTATTTTACATTACATTACACAGTATCATTTTGAGAAAACTATGATTTTGGCAAGTTTATGATTTTTGGAAATTTAAGGGTTCTTTTTTTTTAAATACCCATTTTTTCAAACCATTATAACTTTCGATCTAATTCAAATATTTAATTTTTTTCCACTCTCACACTCTTATAAACGACAAATTTGAGAAAATGTTCAGTTCAAAGTTTCCTGATTTAAAAATTTTTCGAAAGCAACACTTTTTACTCTTTCGTCGTATCCTGCATCATTTTTGAAACATATTTTAAAAATTAAATTTTTCTCCAAAAAATTCTCGTGACCACAAAAATGGTCAAGTCAAATTTAATAGAAAACCACAATTTCTTTAATTTATAAAATATTTTTCAAAAATTCGCGCTCATATAAAAACAACATTCGATCAGTTTTAAGGCCAAGGCATTTTTGTGGTAATGAGAATTTTTTTTTGAATGAAAAAGGTTATTTCTTACAATTTGGTCAAATATTTCGTTGTTTCTAAAAAAATATAAAAGTCCAAGGAAAAAATTGATATCTCTTCTTTGAACAACCCTAACATTTTAAATACTCATAGCTTTGCGAAAGTTGTCAGATATGTAATATCCATAGTCTTGTAGGTGCTGCCACCATTATCAAATTATACAAAAATGTACAAAGAATGGACGCTTAGTGAGTTATGTAGAGACAACCTAAGAGTTAACATCACAATAAATATAAATAATTCAATTGTTGTTCAATCACTCAGCCTATCCACTAAAAGCATATCTTACAAAAATGAAATTTTTCTCAAAACGGTAAAATACGTGTCGTCTTATTTCCTTTTACTTAAAAAGTTTCGGTAAAACCGATAATATATTCTGCTATTCAGTATATATATATATATATATATATTGTAAATTTACGATGTCGATTAAAAAAAATTAGCCAAAGTGATACATATTTTCATATAATTTTTGTTGTTCTCGTAATTTCCGAAGCCTTGTAGGGCACGTGGAATTTTTATTTACGAAAGTAATAATTTGTCAAGATTGCGTAGTGTGAAATAAAATTTTATCAATGTCATGTACAAATTTTGAAGAAAACAAATGAAACGCTTACAAATTGTTATTTTACTAAACACAAACTTACCTGGTTTCATCCGCATATTGCACAACATGATTCGATTGAAATTTCAAAACTGAGCTTTCGAAGAAATTTCCAACATTTTCTTGAATGAAAAACCATTAGTTTTTGACGAATATTCAAACAAATTGAATCTAAGGAAATCAAATCTAAGGAGCCATAGATATTTATAGCCAAATATAGAAAACCTAAAATTTATCTTTTATTCTAAAATTCAAAATTTTCTGAAACATTCCCTGTTGCTCCTGGAAAGTTAAAAACTTCCAGAAGTGGGTGTCTGAACTAAATAAATCTACAGAAACATGTTTAGAACGGAAAAATTAATTTTCCTAGTTTTATATTCGTCTTCTTTGAATAAAAAACAAAATTTTGTCACCGAAAATTGAACTAGTCCAGCTAAAGATTCATAACTTTACTTGAAAATTCTTCTCTTTGGTAGAAAATCCAGTTATTTTTGGCTGAAAAAAATAATATATATAATATAATATAATATAATAATGACCTACTCCCGGCGAAATCCTGCGGTTATCCTTATGACAAACTTTTAGCTATATAGTTAAAATTTTGTGATAAGGACAACCGCAGGATTTCGCCGGGAGCAGGTGCTAATCTTAAAAATTGCACTTGCTCCCAGCGAAATATTATTCTTCGTCACTTGATATATCACAAAACGATTCTTAGTCAATATTTATATTATTTTTTTGTTCATCTTCTTTTCATTTTCTAGCTTGCTTTTTCTTATTTTTAAAACGAGATCTTTGATCAATAGTATACTCCGGATCGGATTCAGATTCTAAACGTTCGTCGGATTCAATTTATTCACATTTTTTCTTTTTTTTTCTTATGAGATTCATTTTTCTCTTTTCCTTTTAATTTTTATTTTCCATTTTATTGTTCAGTAGATTCTTCTTGAATTTTTCGAGGCCTTCTTCGTCTTCTTTTTCCTGGATTTACACTTGTGTTTTTCGGATGGGAAGTGTGGGGAATATTTCTTTATTCAACTTGATTTTTAATTTCTTTCTTATTTATCTCATTTTGTGTTTTTAATTGTCCCCTAGTTTGCATAGCTTGCCTACCTAAATTTACCTGAATATTTCACATATAGTTAAAATCAGTTTTTCTATATCACTTAATGTATCATGTATCTTTTTTTCATCCTCCTTATGTGTGATATAATTATGATATATTTCTTCGCAACAGTGAAGGTCCTTTACTTCACTAATTTTTCTGAATGATCTTTTACATCATCCCTTTTATTAATTTTGCATCCGTATTGTTTACTTCTTCATATTCATTCACTGGATTCCTAGATAAGACATCGGCATTGACATTAGTCTTACCTGCCTTGTATACTTCAGCAAAATCATATTCGGCTAATTTTAATCGCCACCTTTTAACGCGTGAATATGGGTCTTTAGAATTTTGGACCCATACTTAATGTTTATGATCGGTGACCAAAGAAAATTGGCGTCCATAAAGGTGGGGAAGAAAATATTGTCCGCAAGAAACAATGGCTAATGCTTCTTTTTCATATGTGTCAAACATTTTTTTTGTTTTCATTTAGCGTTTGTGAAGCCTAAGATATTGGTTTATCCTTACCGATTTTTCCCTGTGACAAAATGCCTCTCATTGCATAACTAGATGCGTCCGTTGTTAGAATGAATGGCCTAGAAAAATCTGGCCGTTGTGAAACTGGTTCTTCGCACAGTTTTTCCTAGAGGGTGCCAAATCCACGTTGCTGCTTTTAGTCCATTTAAAATGGGTGTCTTATTTTGAAAGTTGAGTTAGAGGGCTTGTAATTTCGGAAAATCTATCAATGAAACGACGACAATATCCAGCTAATCCTCAAAATTGTTTGATATCTTTCTTATTTTTAGGAATGGGAAAATTCTGAAATGCTTCAAGTTTTCAAGGTCAGGACATACACCGTCCCTGTCAATGATAGGACCTGAATATATTACTACGTGTCTTAAGAATTCACATTTCTCAAGTTGGAGCCTCAGATTCGCATTCCGTAGCCTATCAATTAATTTATTGAATTTTATTTGGTGTCTAGATAAACAAGTAATTCACTTCTTTCTGATCATGTCAATAGAAGATCCATTAAACGCTGGAATGCTGCAGGTGCATTTTTTAATCCGAAGGGCATTCCTATAAATTCGTAATGTCCAAAAGGTGTTGAAAATGCCGTTTCATGTGAGTCTTCTAAACTCGTTCTAATTTTGTCAAAGCTGAAGTGAGATCAAACACTGAAAAATATTGTGCTGATCCTAATTGACCTAATATATCAACAATATTAGGCAAGGGGTAAGAATCGCCGATGTTTTTTCCGTTAAGTTTTCTAAAATCTAAAACGATTCGCTTTTTAATGTTTTTTTTTCCTTCTTGATTTAGGTGATATAGACGCAGTAATTGCTTTATTTGATCTATTCTGTTGTGGTGTGAAGTTTTGTTAGTTTGATTACGATTGTCTGAATACTTTTCGCTCGGTTAATTTTTATTCAGGTTGGTTTGATTTGATACATGATCCTGAATCAGATCATTTTCATCTCAAAAGTCGATCATTTATTGCGGTCGATCAAAATACTCTTAATTTCTGTAACATTTTTGTTGCACATCAAAATGATGTTGATTTCGGTATCATTTTGAACAATTTTTTTTACTGTCTTTATGAGGCATAAACTATAAAGTCAATAGAGATCGGTGAAAATGATAGAAAAGGAAAAGAAAGGAGAGAAAAGGATAAGAAAGGGGAAATTTAATAGCGGGAAGCAATTGTCTCGGGTTAGTTTATTAATCCTCGTAACGAATTGTCGCCAGCACCGAGTGTCCATTGTTCTTTGGGATAAAGCCCGTTTTGGCGTTGGTAACGATTCGCAACGGTCGTTGGCGAGTGATTAACTTGTCCAGAGGGACAGCGATTAATCCTATGTCCTGAGACGCTATTTTATTATAATTGCTAGAGCTGGAAACGGAACTGATTACGTCCCTAGATTTGGATTCTTTTAGGCCAATACCTCGATTTTATCCATTTCAGAGCAATTGCCAAAAAAAGGAATTCTTAACAAAATAGTTGATCCTTTCTCTTTAAAGGGGAGGTCATTCGTGTCCATGACATCTTTGACATCTCTTTAAAATACCTTAAAATTATTAAAACTGATTGAAAAATATTGGACCTATAAAACACCCTTAAATATTTCAAATTCTTTGAAATCATTTAATTGTCTTCAGGATTCCTTCGGAATCTTTAAAAATACCGCAAAATCCTTGAAATTCTTCAAAATCCTTTTAATTTGAAATCGATCGAAAAATCTTGTTGCTTTAAAATACCCTTAAATATTTTAAATACTTTGAAGTCTTTTAATATACCTTGAAATCTTTGAAACCTCTTTAAGATTTCATGGAATCTTTGAAAATACGATAAAATCTTTGAATTCTTTAAAATACCTTTAATTGATTGAAATCGATTGAAAAGTCTTCGGGTTTCAAAATGCCTTCAAATATTTCAAATTCTTTTAAATTTTGTGAAATCCCTTGAAATCTTTTTATTCTCTTTAAAATTTCTTGAAATCTTTGAAAATACGATAAAATCTTTGAAATCCTTTAAAATACCTTCAAATTATTGAAATCGATTGAAAAATCTTTAATTTTTAAAATACCCTCAAATATTTTAAATTCTTTGAAATCTTTTGATATCCCTTGAAATCTGTTTAATATTTTTAAGATTGAAAATATTATAATATCTTTAAAATCATTCATAATCCCTTTAATTTATTGAAATCGGTTGAAAAATCTTAGAGATTTGAAATACCCTAAAATATTTCAAATTCTTTAAACTCTTTTGATATACCTTAAAATCATTTAAATATCTTTAAAATCCTTGAAATCGTTAATAGCACCATGACATCTTTGAAATTCTTTCCAAAACCTTCAAATTATTGAAATCGATTGAAAAGTATTGGACTTTTAAAACACCCTTAGGTATTTCAAATTCTTTGAAATCTTTTGATATCCCTTGAAATCTTTAAATTCTCTTCAAAATTCCTCGAAATCTTTGAAAATACCACAAAATCTCTGAAATCCTTTAAAATCCTTTAATCTAATGAAATCGGTTGGAAAATCCTTGGATTCTTTAAAAATCCCCTAATTATTTAAAATTCTCTTTGAAATTCCTCGGAATCTTTAATAATACCATAAAATCCTGGAAATCCATCAAAATCTCTTGAATTTGAAATCGATTGAAAAATCTTGGAGTTTTCAAATACCCTCAAATATTTCAAATTCTTTGAAATATTTAAATATCCCTTGAAATCTTTTAAATCTTTTAAAATCCCTTTAAATTATTGAAATCGGTTAAAAAATACTTGAAGTCTTTTATTCGAACACCAGGTCAACTGGTTTTCGGTCAGGTGCTTTAACCATTGAGCTACAGAGAGATCAGAGGAACAGTTATTTTTTCTGAAAGACGCTTTTTTAGCAAGAAGTTACAATCAATTTTTAATAGAAATCGGTATTATCATCGGAGAAGGTAAAGGATCGAGAAGAGAAATCCACACACAAAATGGAAATCTACAATATCGACCAAAGTTATATTCTCCTATACAGAAAATATTTTAACGTCATTTCAAAGAAGATGGAGATTAAACCTTTTTAATTAAATTTTATTAAGAAAAAAGAATCTTCTCCTTTCACTTCGCTGGGATTCGAACACCAGGTCAACTAATTTCCGGTCAGGTGCTCT
This sequence comes from Andricus grossulariae, assembly GCA_011634705.1. Classification (NCBI taxonomy): domain Eukaryota; kingdom Metazoa; phylum Arthropoda; class Insecta; order Hymenoptera; family Cynipidae; genus Andricus; species Andricus grossulariae. The sequence continues at coordinate 142,689,492 of JAABKJ010075445.1, forward strand.
AGCCACTGAGTTACAGAGAGATCAGAGAAAGAATTCTTTTTTCTGAAATACGCATTATTTAGCAAGATGTTACTATCAATTTTTAATAGAAATCTCTATTATCATCGGAGAAGGTAACGAATCGAGAAGAGAAATCCACACACAAAAAGGAAATCTACAATGTCGACCAAAGTTATTCGAACAACCAGGGAAACTAGGTAGGTAGATAGGTGGGTAGCTCAGTCGTTAGAGCACCTGACCGGAAATCAGTTGACCTGGTGTTCGAATCCCAACGGAGTGAAAGGAGAATATCTTTTTTCAGAATAAATTTTAATTAAAAATTGTTATTCTCCATCTTGTCTGAAATGACGTTAAAATATTTTCTGTATAGGAGAATATAACTTTGGTCGGTATTGTAGATTTACATGTTATGTGTGGATTTCTCTTCTCGATTCGTTACCTTCTTCGATGATAATACAGATTTCTATAATAAAGTTTTGGCCCATGCATTTGTTCCATTGTTTCTCCTCAGCACTCAACGAAGTGAAGTTAGCTGCTGGTTGAAGTAAAAATACCTATAATTTCATTGAAAATATGGACGACACAAAAAAAGAATTTAAAAAACTTATTTTAATATATAATTTAAGAGGAAACGAAAATAAACGTTAATCCTGGACAATCTGAAAAATATACCTTTTTTTTTTGAAGAATTTTGATTATTTACATTACCTGCGGAAATTATGGAACCGCCAATTTTTTCAGCTTTTGCTAAAGTGGCTTAATTTGTATAATCAATGAGAAAGTTTTCCTGATAATAACACTAAAGCTAATAAAATTCTACGTTCAATAAGAGACGACTCAAAAACCACCAGAAATAAAATGCCCATCGCTATAAAATTCCCCAAAAACGTATTTTTTATTCGAAATAGAAAATTCACGTGATTATAAAATTTTCAACAATTTTAAATCCCCAGACGACTGAAAAATCTTAGAAAGAAAGTTTCCAAGATTATAAAATTGTCGATAATTTATTCCCGAATTGAAATATTCCGATAATAGAAAATTCCTGAAATAAAATTACCAGCATTATAAAAAATATCCGGCACTATAAAATTGGTGATACAAGAAAACTCCCGAATTTAAACAATTAAAAAATAGTTTCAATTATAAATATTAAAATAATAAAATAATGAATAACATAAAATACTTTTTTATTATAATATTTCTTATGTTATTTATTATTGAAATAAATTTTTGATTTTTTAGATTCAGGAATTTCATAATTTGGAAATTGTCCTGCATCGGCAATTTTATAGTGTCGAATATTTTGTAATGTCGGCAATTTTATTTCGTAAATTATATTATTTGGAAATTTTCTAAGTCGGGGACTTTAAATTATCGAAAATTTATAATTTCGGGAATTTTCTATATCGAATATGTTCTTTCATTTTATATAATTAAAAACTAAAGGTTAACAACCACCGCAGGGTCCCACTGGGAGCAACTGTCATCTAAAAAATGACATGATGCAATTCCTGTGCAAAACATCGACTCAGTTACAATAGCTCATGCTATAGCCGAGCAATTCATTTCTCGATATGGCTGTTCTCAGGTGATAGACACAGATCAAGGATCGCATCTTATTAGTAAGGTGATGGAAACCTTCTGCAAAATATTCCGCATGAAAAAATGCAATCGGTTGCATATCATCTACAAAGCCTAGGTTCACACCCTATAGTCTGTTATTTGGAAAAGAGGCCAATATACCATCCAGTTTTTCCACGAAAGCACCAGATAAAGCATATGTTAATTTTCTGGAAGATCTTTTTAAATAATTAGATACGAGCCAGTCGATTTCTCGGGAGCGAATCCAAGAGACGCAAGTATGATGAAAACTTAATTATGATTGAAAACAGAATCCAATGTTTTCCAAATCAGGGAATCGAGAAATTTGATCCATATTTTTCAGGACCTTTTATCTCAGAAAAAACAATAGGCGAAAGAAATGCCCTAATACGGCTGGGTACAAGCAAAACAATAATCGTTCATTTGGACAGATTAAAACTGTGCATATCAATGTGACGATCGTTTTATAAATCAGGAATAAGTAACCAAGCACTTCGAAACATTGTAAGACGCAATTTTCATACTTAGTATCAAAGAATTTTGTTTTTCAAAAATGTCATAAGTGAAACTTTGTTGCTTATAAATAAATTTAAATGTTAAAATGAAATTAAACAATATAATGGAATTGGATCATAAATGACTAATTTTTTTGGGAGGGGTAAAGATGAGAAGTAGGAGCTGTTCTGAATGATTCTTCCATTAAAAATTAGTTCGAATGAAGAAAATAAAATACGAAATAAGAATTTTTATAAATAAATTTCAAACAAAAATCAATTGATTATAAATGAACAGAGAATTATTATCGAATCGAAATTGAAAGGGTTGCTTGGTTCGATTTATGTATAATTTAATTTCAGCGGCTTATTCAAATGAGTCGGGGCCCCTTCTTGAACATTTTGATAGTTCGCTGGCGGCAGAATAGAAAAATATTCTCATGTTGAATTTGACCTTGATACCATACGTCTAAACGGAAAACAAACAAATGATTATTGAAATGATTCTTGAAATTATCACCATAATTGTGGTTAGTATTATAATTGATTTCATAAGAGTCCCAGGATTATTGGATGGCTTCAAAGAGTTTTACCTCGGGAAATAGTTACTCAGGTTGGACATGATAACCCTGAACCACTTGCGAGAGTCCTAGGCATAACATTTTATAATCAAGACAAAAACAACCCTAAACTTCAGGTAAGCCCTGATGAAAAAATTGTTTAAAAAAATTTTCATAGGAAGAAGACTTCGAAAAGCCAAAAATTAATTTTTCTTTGCTCAATTTACATAATAACAAAAATTTCCTTCGAATTTATAATGTTATTTTTTCTATATATTCTTATATTCTTGCTAATATAAATTGTATCATGAAAATCTACTATTTTTATGAAAAAAATTGTCAATTAAGATATTACAGCAGAATAATTCTACTGCAATTGCAATTCATGCTAATTTTATCTCAATTAAATTGTAGTAACTTAAAAATATTAATTTTATTTATTTGAAAATCGGGTCCACAAAAGTCTTCTGAAAAAAACTTAGGAAAGGATAAACAAGGATAAAATTTAAAAAAATATTTCCTTCCGTAGCGTAATGTCCAGAAAATAGGGGAGAAACATGCGCAAGTGTGTCATTCCTACGCCCTAGTTTTTGCTTCTGATGAAGTTGGATGGACTTGGCGGTGTCAAGTTTATGCTCAGCAAGGCTTATTACTAAGAGGAAATATTTGGTAAGCGTACAAATTACATTATACCTTTGCTATGGAATTGGCAGACAACAGTGACGCTGCGGAACTAGAAAAATGGACACAATAACACCACAAATTCATTAGTTTTAGAGCAGCAGCGAGGGCGTCACATTATCAAGCATACTAAAAAACTTCAAAGTTAACTTTTTCGACGTAGAACCACTTAAAACGTGAGTCAAAATAAAACATATTGATAACATTTATACAAATTTAGTCCCTTATTATTTAAATTAGGTAGAATTCCAAGCTTCCTCCGCTAATGGGCGCTAAAGATGATGAGGGTAATAACTGAATCAAGAATTTAAAAATTATTAGTAGCGATAAACACTCCAAATTTAACGTTATTTATTCAGATGGCTTGAATTGAATAAGTTACCAATTTTAGGCTATTTTCAACACACCTACCCCGAACTTCTCGATGACAACGTTAGTTTTGTAAATACCATATTGAATGCAATATGCACTTTCAATTCCTAATATTTTAAGTCGAAATATTTACTGAATTTCCAACAAACAATATTCATTTTCTAATATAAAAGACTAATTTTCAACAGAATGCATGCATTTTCCAACAATTTGTTAAATTTTTAAATTACAAGGGATGAATTGCTAACTAAAAATGAAATAGTACAATTTTCAAATAAAAAAAGCAATTCTCAACCATAAAGTTAAATTTTTAATTCAAAAGATGAATTTCTCAGCAAAAGGAATTATGTTCTACCGAAAACGCGAATCTCGAACCAAATACATCAATTTTTATGAAAAATTTTGAACTTAGAGCCAAAATTACGATTTATTTGCAAAACTGTTGAATCTTCAACCCAAAAATATGATTTTTTAACAAAAAAGTTTAATTTAAAGCAAAATTACAAATTTTGACCAAAAAAATTAATTTAAAAAAAGGGGAATTTTCAACCCAGAAGATTAATTATGGACCAAAAAATACGAATTAAAAATAAACAGGAATCTTTAACCATGAAAGATCAACTTTCAGAAAAAATATTGATTTTCATTTACTAATTGTTAGTGAAAAATATTACTTCTCAACAAAAAAAGAAACGAATTTTCAATAAAATAGTTACATTTTCAAAAAAAAGGGATGAATTTTCAACTCAAATTATGAATCCAAACAAAATGAATTTGCAGCAAAAGAGTTCAACCCAAAAGATGATTTTTAAAATGAAAGATTAGTTTTATAAAAATGAAATAGTTAAATTTTCAACCAAGGTGGTGAATCTTGAAAAATATGAATTTTTAATAAACTAGTTTAACTTGTAACCAAGTAGTTGAATCGTGAACTAACAATTTTTTTTTAACGGATTGTTTAATTTTTACCAATTATTTTCAACTAAATTGATGAATTTTAAAGTCAAAAGGGCCAATTATCTATAAAACGGTTGAATTTTCAACCTAAAAATATGATTTTTTTAACAAAAAAGTTAATTTTCAACCCAATAGTTTAATTTGCTTCCAAATTGTTAGACACTCAACTGAACCACATTAATGTATAAAAAGATAAATTTTCAACCATGAAGATTAATTTTCGACTGAAAAAGACGAATTTTCAACTAGAAAAGGTCAACTTCCAATCAAAAATATAATTGTCAGACCAAAAATTAAATAGTTTCATTTTTAGTTAAAGGAATTAATTTTCATAAAAAAATAAATAAAAAAAATACTGACATTTTTAATCAAAGAGATAAATTTTCTACTAAAATGTTAAATCTTAAAAAAAAATTAATTTTCAACGAAAGAATTCTACTAAAAGGTGATCAGTTTTTGTAGAAGATTTGTTTTTGGTAAATCGAAAATTAATTTTTAATAGAAGAGTTGAATTTTCAATTGAAAAATTATTTTCACCTAAAATGACAAATTTTCAACAAAGAAGAAATGTTTCACGAATTTTGACGGATATCAGGGGATTTTAACGGGATTTTGAAGATTTTAAGCAATTTAAAGGTATTTCAGACATTAAAAGGGTTTTAAGGGATTTTAAGATATTCGAAAATTAGTGACGGGATATTAAAGAATTTCATGTGATATTGAAGGTTTTTCACGAATTTTGAAGGATATCAGGGGATTTTAACGAGATTTTGAAGATTTTTATCAATTTAAAGGTATTTCAGACTTTTAAATGGCTTTAAGTGATTTTAAGGGATTCTAAGATATTTGAAAATTAGTGACGGGATATTAAAGAATTTCATGTGATACTGAAGTTTTCTCACGAATTTTGAAGGATATCTGGGGATTTTAATCAGATTTTGAAGATTTGAAGGGACCTTAAGAGATTTCTTAAGATTTCAAAAGATTGTCAAAGATATCAAAAGATTTTAAGAGATGAAGAGGAGTTTCAAAGATCTTATTGGATTTCTAAGGATTTCAAGAGATCACAAAGGATTTCGATGAATTTTAAGAAATTTAGAACGATTTCCGCGGAATTCAAGGGATTTGAGGTGATTTCGCAATATTTGAAAATAAGACATAGTATTTCAAAGAATTTAAAAGAATTGCATGTGATACCGAAATATTTTCACGAATTTTGAAGGATATCGGGGGATTTTGATGAGATTTTGAAGATTTGAAGGGACCTGAAGAGATTTCTTAAGATTTCTTAAAATTTTCAAAGATATCAAAGGATTTTAAGAGATTGAGAGGGGTTTTAATGATCGTATTGGATTTCTAAAGATTTCAAGAGATAACAAAGGATTTCAACGGATTTTAATAAATTTAGAACGATTTTTGCGGAATTCAAGGGATTTCAGGAGATTTTGAAATATTTCAAGACAAGTCACGAAATTTCTAAGGATTTAAAAAAATCTTATGTTATACCGAAGTATTTTTACGTATTTTGAAGGATATCAGATTGGGATTTTGAAGATTCTAAGCGATTTAATGATTTTCACATTCTTAAAGGCCTTCAAGGCATTTTGAGGGATTTTAAGATATTTGCAATTAGGTGACGGGATTTTAAGTGATTTTATCTGACAATGAAGTATTTTCACGAAGTTTGAAGGATATCAGGGGATTTCGATCAGATTTTGAAGATTTTAAACGATTCAAAGGATTTTCACATTTTTAAAGGGCTTTAAGGGATTTTAAGGGATTTTAAGATAATTGAAAATTAGTGACGGGATATTAAAGAATTTCATGTGTTACTGAAGTATTTTCACGAATTTTAAAATATATCAGAGGATTTTAATGGGATTTTGCAGATTTTCAACGATATAAAGGATTTTCAGATTTTTAAAGGGCTCTAAGGAATTTTAAGGGATTTAAAATATTTTGAAATAAGTGACGGGATTTTATGTAATACTAAAGTATTTTCACGAATTTTGAAGGATATCAGGGGATTTTAACGGGATTTCGAAGATTTTAAGCAATTTAAAGGTATTTCCAATTTTAAAGGGCTTTGCGGGATTTCGAGGGATTTTAAAATATTTTGAAACAAATGACGGGATTTTGGGTGATTGCATGTGATACTAAAGTATTTTCACGAATTTTGAAGGATATCAGGGGATTTAAACGGGATTTTGAAGATTTTGAGCGATTTAAAAGATTTTCACAATTTTAAAGAGATTTGAGTGATTTTAAGAGATTTTAAGATATTTGCAAATAAGTGCCGGGGTTTCAAGTGATTTCATGTGACACTGAAGTATTTTTAAAAATTTTGAAGGATATCAGGGCATTTTAATGAGATTTTGTAGATTTAAAGGGGCCTTACGAGATTTTATAAGATTTCAAAAGATTTTCAAAGATATCAGTTTTCAACAAAATAGATCAATTTTCAAATAAAAAAGGTCAATTTTAAACAAAAAATAGAATAGTTTAATTTTCAGTTTGAGAAATAAGTTTTTAAGTAAATTGAATAAATTTTCAACCAAACAAATGAAGTTTTTTATCATAAAGATTAAATGTCTGTAAAAAAAAAGTTTGACACAAAATTTAGTTAAATTTTCAGTTAAAATTTTAATTTTTAATAAAAAGAAACTAATTTTGAACCAAAAAGATTAATTTTTTATGAAATACATGAATTTTCAACTGCAGAAGGTAAATGTTCATCCAAACGTGGAATAGTTAAATTTTCAGTTAAAAAATAATTTAAAAAATGTTAACAAAATCGTTAAGTTGTAACAAAGTAGTTCCACTTAGTAGATTTTTTTCTATAGAAAGGGTAATTTTTTTGTTTTAAAGGGTAAATAATTGAAAGGGTAATATTAAATTTGAAATATTGATCTCATGTTGAAAATAATGAATTTTTCTTTGCAGAAGGGGATCCCAACAACTACTTGACGTATTACAAAAGAGGCACCGTTTATTTGGCATTAGGGAAAGCTAAATTGGCTCTGCTTGATTTGGAAAAGGTTTTAGACCTCAAACCAGACTTCACGGCTGCAAGATTACAACACGGAAATGTTTTGCTCAAACAAGGACAACTGGATGACGCAACAAATGATTTTTTGGATGTGGTAAGCCTTATTCACTACACTCACTTCATTTTCCAAAAATATTTTCTCAATAAGCCAAAAAGTTTTAAGTAAAACTAGGATTTTGATAGTTATTTGTAACTAGCAGTAAATAAAAGGGCGTGTTCACGTCCCTGGATTTTTAATTTTTATTTCCTAATATTAAAAACAAACCATTTAAAAATCCCTGATAACAAACTTTTAAATATTAAGAGCTTAAACAATTTTTTAAACGTGTGAAATAAGCTTGGCCGCTGGATCGGAAAAAGGGGAATTTTTTGAGACCGGGAAATGACAGTGAATTTTTTGTAACGAGAATTTTACAGTTATAAGATATAATGCAATTTGAAACAAGTTCGATTTCTACTCTGTTTTTTAATTTTAAGTTCAATTGTTAACTTTTTCATTTATGAAATCATTTAGTTTTTGTTTGCAAAATTTTCCATTTTAGATCTTCATTTTTAGGCGCACATTTTAGAATCAAAGAATTTTAAAATGCAGTTAAAAAAGAAAAATTTTGTTATAAAAAACGTTTTGAACAAAAAATTTAAGTTTTCAAGCTAAAAATTCGAATTTTTCAGAAAAAAGTTGACTTTTAAACCAGAAAAGAATAATTTTTAACAATAAAGTTAATTTTCAATAAAAAAATATGAATTTTCAACGAAATAGTTGCAGTTTCAACTAAAAGAAAAAAATCAATTTTTAACCAAAAATAAAATTGTGAAATTTTCAGTTAAAAATACTATTAAAAAAAAAAGAAAGAAAGAAATGAATTCTCCACTAGTTGAATTCGACGAAAAAAGACTAATTTTTATTAAACTAGTTGAATTCCCAAATAAAATGATGAATTTTCAACAAACAAGATTAATTTTCTGGCCAAATAGACGAATTATCAACAAAATATATGAAATTTCTACTAACCACTTGAATTTTCAACTTACAAAGAAAAAATTATTAACCAACAATGGAACAGCTACATTTTCGGATAAAAAATTAATTTTTATACGAAAAAAATGAATTTTCATCAAAGTAGTTAAATTTTCAAGTAAATAGTTTAATTTTTAAAGAAATAGTTTAATTTTCTACTACAGTAGTCGAATTTTGAACCGAAAATATTAATTTTCAACAAAAAAGTTAATTTTGAAACAAATAACAAAACTTTCTACATAGTGAGGTCTGATTCGGCCTTCATAGTTGTACTGAAAGGGGTCTCACGTGGCATAATAACAATTCTTTTATTAGAATGTCGTAATTGCCTGATATCAGTCTGAGGAAAACTCAAATTCCTAATGCCAAGCTAGAGTGCGAACTTATTCCCATTTTGTTAGCGATCACATGTGTGAGGTAAAATGGATGGCGTGAGTTTTTATGTATGAAATTTAAAGTGTTAGAGTTTGCTCACATCGAGGTGAGCAGTAGAGAGAGAGAAAAGCGCATGCCATGCCTAATGTCTCCCCTTTCCGCAAAACAGCACATAGGAAAAAGTATAGTGCCGGCAAAGAAGTACGTGAACGATACGCCCGTGCTCTTGCACGTAATTTAGCAGCGTCTACTAAATTATCACAGCTAAGAACTGAGTCAAATCTAAGTGAACCTTGCTCCGAAATAAAATTATAACAATTAATCGCAAAACAAAACTCAGCTTCAATAGCTCAAAATAACAAGTTTCGAAGTTTGGATGTCGAGATCCAATAGTTTTGAAAATATCTCGAAGATTCTAAGAATTATGAAATAACGAAATCGGTCTGTTTCTGCGCAAGTAAAGAATCACAATCAAAATCGAAACGAGAACGAGCTGAGATCGAACATCGTTTTGTCAACCTTTCGCCCTTAAAGCCTATGCTAGAATTAAAAGAAACTACAAACGACAATGGAATTCATACGATGTTCGATGCTTCGTTTGCTAGGGCTAAAGCGATAGTGTCAGTAATTCTCCGACGTTTAGACCGCTCAACCTAAATCCTACCTTACATCACGCGTGATCTCAATAGTTTTTATAAGAGGATAAAACAACTGATTGCCTACAGCGAATTGCTGATTGTCATTTCGGAAATATACGATCCATCTGTGGTTCTTGAGGGAGGTTTCTCTTTTCTGAACGAGCTAATTGAGAAACTGAAAAAGTGCACAAACATTTTGTCAGAACTTGTTAAAGAGTGAATCAATGTTGATTAGTCAAAACACGTGATTGAATTAATAAAATTTATTATAGGATTTCTCGAATCTGCTACTTCACTACCAAGCATTTAAATCTTAAGGAACAACAGAAACAACATACTCGGTTTCGATCAAGAATATTAACATTTCGAAATTTCTTTTCATGCCTTATACGTATTGAGTGGTATTGCGTTCAACACAAAGAGGTCACATGGAATTATGTTTCGGGCCACCAAGGGATACAAGGAAATGAAGAAGCGGATAAGCCAGCGAAAGAGGAAACGGAGCAAGATTCCGTACACGGAACCAGCACCTTCTAGACAGACACTTTGCGTTTTTATTATAAGGACCCTCTGCCTCTGCAAACAGTCATGGTGGATATCAGCCCACCTCAGGTGGACAGCGAAGACAGCGATGTCGAGGAGATTCATGGACTTATTTCGAAGGATTTAGAAAAATCAATAAAAAAGATTAACGAATCCCTTGCAGGACACTTATCCTGGTTCTGGGTTAACGGAGGTATAGTTTCCGTGATTCAGATTCATTCCTCATATGTTTCTAAAGGTAAAAATGATGAAGCACTGTTGCAAGAATTGAAAAAGCAAGATCCCTGCAGAAAATTTTATGACGAAGGATTTACGTTCAGAGTGAACAGCATCCTGAAGGAATGAAAAAGGAGGATACTCAGAAACCTGCTTACATGAAACTGAAGATTTTAACATAAACCGCTAATAAAAAGAGCCATTAACCTACGAATTCGATCACCGAGATCCTGGTGGCTACCGAGTTTCTTGATCTAAAAGACCTTTTGGAAAGTCGACCACAGAAGGGACAAGTCCTGGTCACCCATAACGGTCGATAAAAAACGAATTATATATTCCACAATAATTCCTGAAAAACATAATCATTAAATATCTCAAGACTTCATTACATGTTTTGAAGTCTTTCTTCAAGCTGTAAATTTTTGCAAGCCGAAATCAACTCACACCTTCTAATAGCCGCCGAAAGCGAATCGTGAAGTCGTGCTCGTAACTCGGGCGATCTCGGCTTCGCGCTCGTGCCTCGTGCGTTTTCGGCTTTACACGAGGCCGACACACCGACGTTACGCTTGCATGTATTCTCCCTGATGGGAAAGTGGTGGGGGCCGAAAAATCCCACGTTCTGGAGACACTGACGTACAGTACATCTTCTGCAGCCGATGGGATTACATCAGGGCCTCGCTCTAACTAAAAATTTGAAGATAAGTTTAAAAATTCGGATCTCTAGTATTGCACTAAGAGAAAATAGTTGTAAACAATAATAAATTGTTTATTCAACAATTTTTGTTAAATTGCAATATTCATTAAACCTCTCTCAAATGCGTGATAATCCCTTCCGTATGCCTTAAAATTGCTTTTTACCAGTACCGATAGTGTTTACCTTGGAATCTTCTATATTTTTCTAAATTGACATTATGCAGCTTATCTTCTTCCTGCTGATTATTTAAATAGCTAGCTGCTTACATTATATAATGAAAATATTGAAAACAAACAACTTTTATTTCAAATAAGATTTTTTAATTTTCCGGTTACAAATAATTGTATGCATATCAGGAGAACACATAGCATAGCTGGTAATGATATTGATGTGCTAATGATAGCGGTTCAATTTCGCAAATTCGCTTTCCCTTGGATAAAATGCTTGAGATTTAGAAGACAGGGATTGTTGTATTATTAGCATCGAAGCATGACATTTAAATCCATTGTCTACATTCTTCAAGCAGAGAACTGTAAAGGAGATATATTTTTGTCAAATCTATAGGGAAATAAGTGTTCAAATTTAAAAAGCAGTTGAAGGAAATTTTCAATAAGTGTCCAGTAGGGTTGTCTAAAAATTTTTTTTCTTGAATTTTCATGCATACACCCCTCCTTGGAAAAAAGTACGACATAATTTTTGGACAACCCTAGTGTTCGACGAACGATCAGATTTTTTTTATAATAATCTGATATTTATTTAACATTTCTCAATTTTTATAGATATTCACAGAAATAAATGTACTCACCATCAGCCTGGCTCCGTGCAGTGAAATGATTTTCCATGTGAAAGTCATTAAGTGTTCTACACATAAAGTTGAAGCCGAATTCTCGCAAATACGATTTGAGAACGCAGTACTCTGTTAATAAATGTAATGATCTTTAATAGCTATTATACAAACAGAAAGAATCTAGGCCTACATGACTTTCAACTTAATAGTTGAATTTTTAATATAAAATATTAATTCTCGAAATAAATCTAATAGTTGATATTTCAACAATAGAAAGATCTTTTTCAAGAATCAGAAACAATTGAATATAAACAAGAAAGATGAATTCTAAAGGAATTTTCAACAAAAGCGTTCAATTTTCAACCAAGAGGGATTTTTCAGTCAATAGAGAAGAACTATCAGTTTTTCACCAATAATTGAATAGTTAGATTTTCAGCTGAAAAAATAAATTTTTAACAAAAAAAAGGATTTTAAACAAAACTGTTAGATCTTTAATCGAAAAAATTAATTTTGATCAAGAGGTTCAACTCTCAACCTAGTTGTTGAAGCTAGTTGATATGTATTACCAAATTGTATAGCATTAATAAGATTTACGGAAAATAGCAATTTACTTAGTTGAACATATTTTTAATAACACATTTACCAAGGCCCGGCGAAACACCTTGAGTCCAGGTGGGTAGTTTTTCAAATGGAAGAGGGGTGGGGGGTGTTATAATTAAATACATTAAAAGGGAGACTCAGTTCTTTCCTAACATATTTGGTAACAATTTAAACAATCTTCATTGGTTCAAACATTTTTCTCCTGTAAATCGTGAAAATTTATTGAAAAGTTATATGCTTTTCAACATTTTGAAAATTTTTAAATAATTGTAAAAAAGTTACGCAGGACCACAAAATCTAAACCCTTGCAAGACGGACCAGACTAGGTGTGTCTTATATTTTCGGGGTCACTAAATTCGAATCCGTTGTATGTTTGGTCCCATCCGGTCAGGGTCAAGGTTAATTCAAGGTCAAACCTACCAAATTCATCGGTAACCAAATAAGTCAGGGTACCTATAGGTTTTCGAGGTCGCTAAATTCAAATCCGTTATCAAGTTCAGTTCAAGGTCAAAATGACAAAATTTATCGCTAATTAATCAAGTCAGGGCATCTATAGGATTTCGGGGTCGCTGAATTCGAATACTTTGACCGCTTGGACCCATCAGGTCAGGGTCAAGGTCAGTTCAAGGTCAAACTTAAACAATTCATGACGAACCAATTAGGTCAGCGTACTTATAGGTTTTCGGGGTCGCTGAATTCAAATCCGTTATCCGCTTTGTCTCATCAGGTCAGAGTCGAGGTTGATTCAAGGTCAAACCTACCAAATTCATTGCTGACCAAATAAGTCAGGGTACCTATAGGTTTCCGGGGTCGCTGAATTCGAATTCGTTGTCAAGGTCAGTTCAAGGTCAAAATAACAAAATTCATCGCTAATTAATTATGTCAGTGTACCTATAGGACTCTGAGATCGCTGAATTCGAATACTTCGTCCGTTTGGCCCCATCATGTCAGGGTCAAGGTTAGTTCAAGGTCAAACTTACAAAATTCATCGCTAACCAATTAAGTCCGGATACCTATAGCTTTTCGTGGTCGCTGAATTCAAATCAGTTGTCCGTTTGGGCTCATCAGGTCAGGGTCAAGGTCAATTTCAGGTCAAAACAAACGGACAACGGATTTGAATTCAGCGAGCCCGAAAACCTATAGATACCCTGACTTATTTAGTTAGCGATGAATTTTGTAGGTTTGACCTTGATTTGACCTTGACCCTGACCTGATGGGATTAAACGGACAACGGATTTGAATTCAGCGACTCCGAAAATCTATAGGCAACCTGACCTTATTGGTTAACGATGAATTTTGTAAGTTTGACCTTGAACTAACTTGGACCCTGACCTGATGAGACCAAACAAACAACGGATTCGAATTCAGCAACCCCGAAAATATAAGACCCATCTAGTCTGATCCGTGTTGCAAGGGTCTAGATTTTGTTGTCCTCTGTTATTTTTGGATAAATTAAGAAATATCAATTCAAATTCCTATTAGATATAAAATATATTTCAAAACTCTTTCCATGGAATTTTTCAATCCGGCAAAAATGCAAAATAATAGATCATTTTTAAAAATATGCAATTTTCGTTTTTGAAAGATCTGTAAGTTTGAAGCGTTATTTTTAGTAGATTTTAACCAAATTTACAAATTACCTTAATGAAATTTTTTAATTGTACACATATTGAAAATTTTCCAGATAAATTAATCATGGTAGAGTTGTCTTAGAACTGAAGTTTGAACGAACGGAATCAAAGTCTACGGCTCATTCTCCCTATTCGGTAAATAAGAAAAAAATTGTGTTTTTTATTAACATTATATTGAAAATTTAATTATATGTTGTTCAATTTTGTCTACATCGTTTTATTACAATATTTATGATACAGTAGAAGTCCCATAAGTATCTTATTTCGGGGCTGTAGGGGCGCAAAATTCCAGGAATTGCGGACTTATCGGATGCCCCCTCTAGTAGCATGATATTAGGTGCGCGCATGCGTAAGAATGAACTCTTTTGTTAAAAATTCATCTATTTGTCATAAAATTTATCAACTCCAATTGAAGATTTATCTATACCAGTGAAAGAATCATCATTTTATTAAAAACTTTATCACTTTGGCTGGAAATTTGTTTGTCTTTGTTTGTAGGAAATTTTTTTGTTGAAAATTATTTTTTTTAACTGAAAATTAAACTATTTGGTTGAAAGTTTGTCTTTTTTAGTTGAAAATTCATTGCTTTTCTTGAAAAAAACGTAGTTTTTGTTAGAAAATTATTCTTCATGTTTCAAAATTAACTTCAAAATTAAATTCCTCATTTTAGTTGAAATTTCATCTTTTAGATTGAAGATAAAAACTACTTGGTTGAAAGTTATTCTTTCGTTAAAAAATGCATCCTTTTGGATTAGAATTCATCTATTTCACTTGAAGATTCATCATTTTAGGCTCAAATTTGTTGTTTTTTTCCGAAAAATTAATTTATTAACTGAAAATTTAATTATTTTATTTTTGGTTGAAAACTGATATTTTTTAGTTCAAAATTCAACTATTTGATTAAAAATTCACCTATCTTGTTTAAAATGGAATATTTTTACTATGAACTTTAGAAATTTGAAATTGTTCAAATTGAATGTAATGCAGGAAATTTATTTTAATTATTATTCAAATTCATAGATTAATCTACTTTAATAAAATTCTCTTAATTGTAAAATAAGTTTTTTAATTTACTTGAAACTACCGTTTAAAGTAGTAAACAGCAATACATTTACCAATTCATTTAGTAGAATACAAATGAATAATTACTTTTCAAATATCACCCCATAAGACTATTTTAGAGGGCCCAAAAAAACCCCTAAGTGAAAAAATAGGTTTTGAGTTCAAGGGACAAACAATAATAAATTGTTTAAACAACTGTGTTTGTTAACTTTTATTGTTTATTACTTTACTAAGTAATAAGTGGGTAAAAAGTTAAAAATTTCAGAAGAAACCGCAACTATCTAGCATTATTAAAGAAGAAGATAGTTATAAACAATGACGATTTGTTTAAATGATTCTTTTTTCTAAACTAAATTAATTATTAACTCACTCCAACTGAAAAGTAGACTATTATTTAAAAATTTCAGAAATAACACAACTTTTCAGTATTATTCCAATTAAATATTATAAACAATCATAATAAATTATTTAAACAAATAATATTGTTAACTTTAATTAATTATTCACCTCACTCTAATTGAGAATGAGACAAAAAGTGGAAAGTTTTTGAACAAACTACAATTTTCTAGCATTATTCTAAGAGAATATTATTAACAATGATAACAAATTGTTCCAACAATTATGTATGTTAAGATAAATTCTTACCTCAATTGAATTGAAAATTGGACAAAAAGTGGAAATTTTTGTTAAAAACTGCGACTTTCTAATTCTATTCTAAGAGAAAATTTTTAAAAACCATGATAAATTGTTTAAAAAATCTATTTGAACAATCTATTCAAACATCTAATTATCAGTATGAAGTAATATTTCACGTATTAGAAACAATTTGCATTCAAACAAATGCACAAAACAATCATAATTAGTGCCAAAAACTCGCAAAACCCAGTTTTCGACTTATGGGGTTTTTTGGGACCCTGTAAAACCCATAAGACAAAAACGTCTTTTTTTCTAATGGGAAATACCAATTAAACTTTACGGGGCTTGCGCCACCTATAAATACCAATTAAAAAAATATATATTTACTTTTGTGTGGATTTGAACAAATTTTAGGGCAATATGCATAAAAATTCGAGAAAAAAAATTTCCAATGCATTTTTGGACCACCCTAATGCTTTTTGGACTTTTATTTTCATTATTCTAAATTTTCTATAAAATAGTATTTAATGATAAAAGCTTCGTATCTTGGACAGTTTTTAAAGTTTGCGAAAAACTTTTGCGGCGCATATCGGCGCATGTGAAAACGAATGACTCCATCTCTGTAATTTTAAATTCCATATAACCGTCAAAAATTCAACACCTGTGTCACACTGCCCCCCCCCCATAGCTATCTTTATCAATTAGCTAGAGCAAAATTTTTTCTTAGTTGCGCATTTCAGCGCATTTGGAGATCTTCAAGATGATGCAATTTAAACTTTGATTTTTTAAATGGGGGGATGGCGTGTCCTCAGCCCCCCACACACACGTAACACCTGCTGTAAATCCTAGAGTTTCGTGGCGCAAAATTTTTTATTGGTGGCGCATATGAGCGCATTTGCGGCGCAATTCAGTGGGCTATAAAAAACCTAAAAATTAAGAGTGGGGGGGGGGCTGGTGTAACTGACCTTAAACTCATAAAGCTGCGCAGTAGAAGTCCATGTTACTGGGGCTACGCAGTAGATTTCATCAGCGTACGCAGCTGCGTAATTCACTTCTACGACACTTAAGGATGCGAAGTGGACTTATTGGGCGGATACGAGTACACAGTATTTTCCGTGGCGATTTGACTGCACAGTAGAGTTCTTCAAGGCATGCAGCACATCAGGGTGCACAGTGAACTTTTGTGGTACTAAGACTACGCAGTAAAGTTATATGGTCAGAAATGGACAGTATGTGCTGAAGAACTCTAATGCGCGCCCAGATTTTTACGAACGTTTACTGTGTACATGTATGTGCCTCACAAGTCTACTTGCCACCCATGAAAATCTTAAACTGCACAGCGCAGACGCATATGCTAAAGAACTCTAATCCGCGCGACCTGAGTATTACCGAGCTGCACTGTGCACAATCGTGTACCATGTGAGCCTATTTCATAACCACTGGTGTCGTATGACTCCACAGCGCAACCCTACGTACTGTTGAAGTTTTCTGGCTCAACCATGTTCACGTTATGAGTATACTGCGCAACCGCATGTACCATAGAAGTCGAGTATGTACCCATAAGTGTCGTGCAATATCACTGCGCAGCCCCAATGGACTTCATAAGTATACTGTTTAAGCATGTGCAATAGGGTGGTCCTTATTTTTAACTTTTCGAATTTCTCTGCTCTCAACCCCCCCCCTCCTAGTTTTGATCGCATGCACAAAAAAAATCTTCAAATTTCAGCAAAATCGGTTGATATTTAGGGGTCGCGCAAAGACCATGAAATTTTCCATTGATTTAACATGGGAAAAAGTCAGCGTTTTGTAAATCGAATATTTAAACTTGATAATATGTTACAAATAATTTTGTGTTCTAGTATATTGTCCAGAATTTTTTTATCATGTTTATCATGAATACTCGTAGATGTTTAAACAAATTAAAATGTCTCGAACAATTTTTTTGTTTACATTTTTTTTGTTTCTATTTTTCGAAGATTGACATATTTTTATTTTTACTTTGCTTTTCGAGAATATTCTTAAATGTTTAAGCAAATTAAAATTGTTTGAATGATTAAAAATTAGTTAATGAATGACTGGGTATTTTTAAATTACTGATCAGTGATTATTTATGTAAAAAAAACTTTCAAGAAGCGTCAATAAATCGCAATATTACGTAAAATTCACATTTGTCACTAATGCGGTTTTCTTTGAAGACCCATAAGAGAGGCTTAAAATTATTCAACCTCAACATTTATGATTGATTCTTATTCTCTAAAAAATTCTGAATAATATACTAAAACACGGAATTATATTTGTAACATATTATCGCGTTTAAATATTAGATTTACAAAAAGGTGACTTTTTCCCATGTTAGATCAATGGGAAATTTCACGGTCTTTGCACGACCCCTAAATATTAAATTTTCAACCAAAAAGATGATTTTTTCAGCAAGATGATTAACGTTCTACAAAAAAAAAACAGGAATTTTAAAAAAATACATCAATTTTCAACCAAAAAAGTAAATTTTCACCAAAATACTTTAATTTTTAATCAAATATTTAAATTTGAACCAGAAATATTAATTTTTACCAAAAAAGTTAATTTTCAACCGAATAGTTAAATTTTCTACCAAATTGTTGACTCCTCAACCAAGAAGATTAATTTTTGATAAAAAAGACGAATTTTTATCTAGAAAAGATCAATCTCCAATAAAAAAATATCAGCTTTTACAATGAATGGAATTATTAGTTCAAAAATTATTTCTGAACCAAAAAAAAAAAAGGAATTTTCGACAAAATAGTTATGTTTTCAATCAGAGAGATGAATTTTTAACTAAAATGATGAATTTTAAAAAATGAATTTTTAACAAAGGAGTTCAACCTAAAAGATGATTTTTTAACCCAGAAGATTAATTTTCTACCAAACAGGAACCAATTTTCAACACAATACATTAATAAAAAAAGATGAATTTAAAAAAAATTATATTGTTCAATTTTTAAACAAAAATAGAATAGTTACATTGTTAGTTAAAAAATTAATTCTCAACGAACAAAAAAAAGGAATTTTCGACAAAATGGTTATATTTTCAAACAAAGAGATGAATTTTCAACTAAAGTGATGAATCTTCAACCAAAAGAATGAATTGTTCACTAAATAGTTGAATTTTCAACTAAAATAGAGCAATTTTCAACAAAAAATGGAAAAGTTAAACTTTCAGTTAACAAAGTAAATTTTCAAGAAGAGTTTAACCCAAAAAATAAGTTCTTAACTCAGAAGATTAATTTTCTAAAAATGAAATAATTCAATTTCTACCAAGGTGATGAATGTCTTCAACCAAAAAAAAAATGAAATTTTAACATATTATGTATTTAAACTTTCAATAAAAAATAAAATAGTTACATTGTTAGTAAAAAAATTGATTGTTAACAAAAAAAAACGAATTTTTAACAAAATAGTTACATTTGCAACCGAAGAGATGAATTTTCAACCTAAAAAATTATTTTTTAATCCAGAAGACTATTTTCTAAAAATGGAATAGTGAAATTTTTAACCAAGGAGATGATTCTTCAGCCAACAAAATAAATTACTATTTCAACTTTTAACCCAGTTGCTGAATTTTTGACCAAAAAAGGTGACTTTAACAAAATATGTAGTTGCATTTTTAAAAAGTCGGGAATTTTACATATTTTTTGTATAAACAACACAAAAGATTTGTTTTATATGAAAGCAAAATATGTAATAGCATTTTCCTTTGATTCAAGTTGAAAAATTCCAGGTTTGACATATTTAACGTTTTCCAAAAAAGTGTGCATTTGATTCAATACAAAAAAAACATGTTTTCTGCACATTTTCAAAAAATTCTAAATTAAAATAATATAAATGTATTTCTATTTTGTATTACTGTTCATTAGCGAAAACTGTACATGAAAACAATTTTCCATAATTTTTGAACCAATAGGAAATATTTTGTGAATTTTTCAAACTTTGAATTTCCAAATCCAAAAAATGAAGAGAAGATATTGTCCGATCGGAAAAAATTCATTGAAAAGAATCTTTTTGAACGCGTAGAGAATTTTAGGATTCGGGATTTTTATATTAGGTAATTTTATTATTCGGGAATTTTATTATTAGGAAATTTTATTATTCGGGAATTCTATTATTCGGAAATTTTTTAATTCGGTAATATTATAAATATTATAAACTATTCGGGAATTTTAGGATTCGGGATTTTTATATTAGGTAATTTTATTATTCGGAAATTTTATTATTAGGAAATTTTATTATTCAAGTAAAAATATTAAATTTTCGACAAAATAGATAAATTTGCAACAAAATAGATTCATTATCAACAAAATAGTTACATTTTCAACCAAAAAGATGAATCTTTAACAAAATAAAAAAATTCTCAACCAAATATTTCAATTTTCTACTGAAATGTATCAATTTTCAACCAAAAATGGAATTGTTTAATTTTCAGTAAACAAATTAATTTAAAAAAATCCAACAAAATAGTTAAATTTTCAAACAAAACAGATTATTAATTTTCAACCAAAAAGTTGCATTTTTAAACAAAAAAGTTCAAAATTTTCAACAAAATAGTTCAATGTATAATCACAGATGTATTTTCAACTAAAATAACGAATCTTCAACTAAAAAAATGAATTTTTAACAAAAGAGATGAATTTTCTTCCAAAAGAAATGAATTTTCATCAAAGGAGTTGAGTTTTTAAGCTAAAAAGTCTAATGTGTTGGAAAAAATTGAAATTTAACTTTTAATTGCATTTAGAACCATATAATTGCAATTTCAAGCGAAGGAAGCGAATTTTTACAAAATAGATTCACTTTTAAACAAATAATTGAATTTAAAAAAGATTTAACTTCAACCAAAAATAGTTGAATTTTTAAGTCAAAAAGACGAATTTTTTTGAAGGCAGTTGATTTTTCAACCAAAAAGATGGTTTTCAAACCAATAAGATTAACCCTCTACCAAAAAAGACGAAATTTAACGCAAAAATATCAATTTTCAACAAAAAATTAATTAGTTACATATTCAGATTAAAAATCAATTAAAAAAAAATGTCAACAAAATAGTTAAATGTTCAAATAAAGAGATGAATGTTCAACAAAATACAAGAATTCATAAATAGTTGAATTTTCTACTAAAAAATATCAATTTTCAACCAAAAATGGAGTAGTTAAATTTTCAGTTAAAAAATATTTGTAAGAAAAACATCATTTTCAACAATAGTTAAATTTTCAAACAAAACAGATTATTAATTTTCAACTAAACAGTTGCATTTTGAACAAAAAAATGAAATTTTTACCAGGAGATGAAATTTCACCAAAATAGATGAATTTTTAACCAAATAGTTGAAAATTCTACTAAAAAGGATAAATTTTCAAACAAAAATGGAAAAGTTAGATTTTCAGTTAAAAAATAATTGAATTTTCAAGCCCAAAAGAAGAATTTTTTAGAATTTTTTTAGACTTTTCAACAACAAATACAGAAAGCTGAATTTTCAACCAAATAAAAAATTAATAAATAAAAAATTTTTAACAAAAAAGATCCAAGTCACTTTTCACCCCGAAAAGATGAATGTTCTATCCGTAAGGACGAATTGTCTATTCAAAAAGACGAATGTTCAACAAACCAGATAAATTGTTGACAAAAAATATGAATTTTAAACAAAATTGTTAAATTTTCAAAAAAATAATAAAAATTTTGAACCAAACAATAGAATTTGTAACCAAATAGTAGCAGTTTCAAGCAAAAGAACCGAATTTTCAAAAAAATAGTTGAATTTTTAACCAAATAATTGTATTTAAAAAAGATTTAACATCAACCAAAAACAGATGCATTTTCAAGCCCAAAAGACAAATTTGTTAGAAGACAGTTAAATTATCAATAAAAATTTAATTTTCCACCAAGAAATACGAATTTTCAACTAAATAGTTGGATTTCCTTATTGGGTTCCATTAATTCAGTTTGCATTTAAGCAAAAAAAAAACGAAAAAAAAAGGGAAAAGAAGGGAATAGGGAAAAGAGTGTGAAGTCTGAATACTGTTCATCCATGAACCTGCTGTGCAAAATTGTCTAAACTATGACCAATTGAGTTTAAATTTATGGTTGCTTTTTATATCAAAGAAAAAACCCAACCGATGTCAGCTCATATATTTTCTTCCGTTTCCCAAAATTTCGACACGCTAACTTATTTAGTTTAAAAATAAGAAGGCGGACAAAATTAACATTACAAGGTCACATTTTGATTACGTCATAGACTACCATTTGCCCTTAAACAAAACGTTAGTTTTCTACGAAATAGTTGAATTTTCAACAAAACAGTTGAGTTTTCGACTGAAAAGGATTACTTTCTGACCAAATTGGTGAAAATTCAACCAAAAATTTGCATTTTTATCCAGGAAAGATGAAATTTCTACTAAAACAGATTTTTTAAATCAAAAAGAAAAAATTTTCAAAAAATATATTTGAATTTTTATACAAAAAAGATTTTATTTTGATTTTTCAACGTTGAAATATGAGTTTTAAACCAGAATCAAATTTCCTACGAAGATACTTGAATTTTCAACTCGTAGTGAGGAATTTTCAACAAAACAGTTGAATTTTCAACCAAAAAGCATTTTTAACAAAATTGTTGAATTTTCAAAAAGAGTTGCATTTTCAACTATAAAAAAGAAGCAGTGTTTACTAAAATAGATGAATTAAAAAATTTAAAAGACAAATAAAAAAAAACAGTTGCATTTTTATTTAAGAACGACGAAATTTCTACTAAAACAGATACATTTTCAAATCAAAAATATAAATTTTTGAAAAAATATATTTGAATTTTCATACAAAAAAGATTTTAGTTTGACTTTTCAACATTGAAATATGTGTTTTAAACAAGAAGTAAATTTCCTACGAAGATACTTGAATTTTCAACCCGAAATGACGAATTTTCAACAAAACAGTTCAGTTTTCGACTAAAAAGAATGACTTTTCAACAAAATTGTTGAAATTTCAACCAAACAGTTGCATCTTTATCCAAGAAAGATGAAATTTTTACTAAAACAGATGAATTTTTAAATCAAAAAGGCAAGTAAAAAAAAACAGCTGAATTTTCATCCGAAAAAATTTTTAGTCGACTTTTCGATAACTAAAATATGAATTTTAAACAAGAAGAAACATTTCTATGAAATATTTGAATTTTCAACAAAACAGTTGAATTTTCAACCAAAATGGATGACTTTTTGACAAAATTGTTGAATCTTCAAACAGAGTTCCATTTTTAACTATAAAAAAGAAGCAGTTTTCACTAAAATAGATTAATTTTAAAATTAAAAAGATAAATTAAAAAAAAACAGTTGAAGTCTCATCCAAAAAAGATTTTATTTGACTTTTTAACACCAAAATGTGAATTTTAAACAACAAGTTAATTTTCTACGAAATAGTTGAATCTGCAACAAAACAGTTGACTTTTTGACTAAAAAGGATGACCTTTTAAAAAAATTGTTGAATTTTCTACCAAACAGTTCCATTGTTTTTCAAGAAAGATGAAATTTCTACTAAAACAGATGAATTTTTAAATAAAAAAGACAATTTTTCAACAAAACAGTTGAATTTTCAACCAAGAAAGATTTTATTTTACTTTTCAACACCAAAATATGAATTTTAAAGAAGTTAATTTTCTATAAAATAGTTGAATTTAAAAAAAAACACTTGAGTGTTGGACTAAAAAGGATGACTTTTTAACAATTTGATAAAATTTCAACCTAAAAGTTGCATTTTTATCCATGAAAGATGAAATTTCATATTAAAACATATGGATTCTTAAATCAAAAAGACAAGTTTAGAAAAAAAAAACAGATGAATTTTCATCAAAAAAAAAAAAAAAAGAAAGAAGAATTTCTAACAAAACAGTTGAATTTTCAACCAAAACGGATGACTTTTTAACAAAATTGTTGAATCTTCAAACAGAGTTCCATTTTTAACTATAAAAAAGAAGCAGTTTTTACTAAAACGTATGTGCTTTGTTGAAAATTCCTTTTTTTTGTTACAAATTAATTTTTTTTTTAATTGATAATTTAAGCAATCCAGTTGAATATTCCACAATTTTAGTTCAAAATTCATCACTTTTGTTGAAAATTTAACTATTTTGATGAAAATTCTTTTTTTTTTGTAAAATAAATTTTTTAAACTGTATATTTAACTATTTCATTTTTGGTTAACATTTTTTTTTTAATTTGAAAATTTACCTAGCTGGTCAAAAATCTATCTTTTTTATTTAAAAATGCAAGTATTTCGTTGAAAATTCGTCTTTTTTGGTAGAAAATTAATGATTTTTGTTGAAAATTCATTTCTTGCGTTGAAAATTTAATTATTTCATTGAAAACTAAACGTAAATTATCTTAAAATTTGATAACTCAGTCAATTTTAACCAATTCTGATAAAAAAAGTTCATTACCCGCGAAATTGAACTCACTTTGTATATATGAACAGAAAAAAATTTTTGGTTAGAATTTTTGGAATATTTGAATTTTCTACCATAAAATCAGAGTTTATACTGTAAAAGAAATTTCGTATATGACAATTTTTTTTAGTTCCACTAGACCTACAAATTCTAATGTTTCGTGAAAAGTATTTTTTCACTGTAAAAAAAAAAGTTACCTGGAAAAATTAACCTTTTTGTACTGGAAAACCTGGAAAAGTCCTTAAATTTTTTTGAAAGAAATGCTAGACACTCTGATTCAATTTTTGGTTGAAAATTTATATTTTTTGTTGAAAATTCGTCTTTTTTGGTTTAAAAATCGACTATTCCACTTGAAAATTTATCATTTTACTCGCAAATTCATCAGCTTGGTTGAAAATTGATATTTTTTAGTTAAGAAATTCAACTATTTCGTTGAAAATTCATGCATTTTGATGCAAAATCGTAACTTTCTTTATAGAAACTTAATCTATTTGTTTGAAAATTAATCTTCTTTTTTGAAAATTCATATTTTTGGTTGAAAATTCCAGTATTCCATTTAAACATTCATCATTTTAGTTTTAAATTCATCTTTTTGATTGAAAATGAAACTATTTGGTTGGAAGTTAAACTCTTTTGTTAAAAATTCATCTTTTTGGTTTAAAATTCATCTATTCCTGTTGAAGATTCATCATTTTAGTAGAAAACTCATCCCTTTGATTTAATTTTTTTTGTGTGGAAAATTAATTTTAATTACTGAAAATTTAACTATTCCATTTTTGGTTGAACACTGATAAGTTTTAGTTGAAACTTCAACTATTTGTTTGAAAATTGATATTTTTATTAAAAAAATAAATTATTTGGTTGAGAAGTCATGTATTTTGTTGAAAATTCGTCTTTTTGGTTGAATTTAACTGTTTTTCATTAAAAATTAAAATCTTTTTTATTACGTTAAAAGTTAATTTTTTTTTTTTAATTAATTTTTTTGGTTGAAGATTCATTATTTTAATTGAAAATTCATCACTTTGCTTGAAAATGTAACTATTTTTTTGAAAAAGAGTTTTTTCTTAAACTATTTGGTTAAAAGCTCACATATTGAATTTTGTTTGGCTGAAATATCAGCTATTTAATTTTGCGCTGAGAATTCATGTATTTTTTGAAAATTCAACTCTTTTTGATTAATGTTTGATTTTTTTGTTTCAAAATTTGAATATTTGGTTGAAAATTGATTTTTGTATGTAGGAAATTCAATTATTTTGCTGAACATTGATCTACTTGAACAAGGAATTCGACATTGTGGATTGATATAATTTAATTTTTTTGTTTTAAAAATTAAACAAATTACATTAATTTTTTAAACTAGAAATTTTACTTTTCCATTTCTGGTTGAAAATTGATCTTTTTTATTTGGAAATTCAAGTAATATATATATATATATATTATAACAATATAAAATATATTGGAAAATACGACGTCGTATATAATGTCGTATACGAAATCGTACTTTGGGATAGTATATGATAACGTATACGATGTCGTTTACGATTTTAAGAAATAAATGTGCTTTTCAGATACACATCTGTTATAAATAATATTATTTACTACCTATTATTATCATTTACATTATTTAAATTTCGTTTTTAACAAATTTCTACAAATCATAAACGACATCGTGAACGGTATCGCATACGACATCGATACGTCATCGTATACTATCCCAAAATAGTACTTCGTATAAGATGCCATATATGACGTCGTAAACGATGCCGTATACTATGACGCATATGACATTGTGTACATCGTCGTATACGACATCGTATTTTTCAATAAGGGAACATTTTTCTAGTTATGGGCCATTCATAAACAATACGAAACACTTTAAATTCCTAAGATTTCAAGCCGAAATATATTTCATTTTTATAAACAAAATAATTGAATTTTCTGCCATAAAAGA